>JAHWFP010205750.1:20153-46436 GCA_023313725.1 Lithobius niger | reverse complement strand
TTTGACCTAGCTCTTAAAGCTATCGGTTGATTTAGACAGTACTGTCCTTGGATGCTGTTGGATACACAAGGCACTGCCTGATTTTTTGGGAGCCAGTTAAACCAGCATACATTTGACCTAGCTCTTGAAGCTATCGGTTGATTTAGACAGTACTGTCCTGGGATGCCATGGGATATACAAGGCACTGCTTGATTTTTTGGGAGCCAGTTAAACCAGCATACATTTGACCTAGCTCTTGAAGCTATCGGTTGATTTAGACAGTACTGTCCTGGGATGCTCAAGGGTACAAAATGTCCTGCATACATAATCCCCTGGGATGCGTAATTTCGCGGTAACCAGCTAGACCGGCGGAGTTTTAAGCCGGGTAACTCTTAGTCTTACATTATTAGTAAGGTTTAACCTCGGTCTCCCATGTTAAAGCCGAAATTTCGATGCTTAATTTCTGCGCCGTCTTTTAATAGTTTCCACTCAAATTTAGCACAGTTGGACATGGTGAACACGTGTGCCAACTTTTATTAATTTCCTATTTGTCACATAGGAGATCTGAACTTGAGCTGGAATCGTGCAAGTTTCATTTTTGGCTTGGATTTTTTGTTATTTGGACACGTTTATACAACGGTCTCTACAGACTAAACCATTTATCCTAGAAAGCTTCTATCATTTTGATAGTTACTTCCAGAGACGTATCCTTTATAGAAATAGAAATTTCAATTGGTCGTGCCATTCCGGAGTTAGAGGGCCCTGATTAATTTTATTGTTTTAAGCATTATTATTAAGCAATAATGCCAATCAGCAAACGCCGGACGCAATACAAGGCCTAGACTGAAGATTGAATTTGAATTTGAATTTATTACAACGGGAAATCGGCCCGAAGCCATGCATCCCGCACTAGACCAGTACAATCAGTACAGGGTACAACCACTGTAAGTACACACCTAGACTGAAGATCAAACAAATGCTAACAATGCTGATGAGCCAACAATTCACTCGCACTTTGAGGAAACGTGAAGAGGAAGCATTATCCTTATAGAGCAGTGACATTTGCCGCCATATTGGCACCAGTATGGGTTTTGGAGGACATAACTACAAGGTGCACTACATAAAAATGGAGGGAAAAACAACGGAAGAGCGAATTTCTTAGGCTTAAAATAACGTTGTTTTCTCCAACAACAAAAATCGCGCGTTTTAGGTTTAAGAAATCACTCTTAACAGCATCGGCTTCAGTATGATGCCCTTCTGTTTCTATCCGCAGTGCCCCTTGCAGTTAACACATTAAGGCTCCAGCATAGAGTTGTACACAATAATACTACGTCGTGTCACTGCTCTATTACGAATTAGTTTAGTGGTTTGTCGTCGGCCTCCAGAGTTAAAAGTTAAATGTTCGTTGCCCATTTGGCTTGTTGTCCTGTAACAATACGAATAAAGGCCAAAAATGCTGAAAGAGAGGTGCCGAAAAACCAACTTATAACAAAAGACTTGCACTCAGTGAGTGAGCGAAATTCAGTGCGTTTGCAAGGAGTACAAGTCCAACTTGGTATATCGAGGGAACACAAAAGAAAGCACATTGAGCAATATCGTGACCTGATGTAACAATGGTTAAACAACGCTTTAAAGATTGATGAACTTATTGCCCTCGTTTTCCGTATAATGCCCGCAAAACGGGGGCAATATGTTCAACAATAGTTAAATCATTGTTGAACCATTGTTGGCTACAAAGGCTGGCATAACTCTGCATTGTTTTGTTGGCATTATGCCCACCATCTCCCCTCCCCTTTGTTGAACGTATGGTTCGAATTCGCGATCGTGCTTGTGTATTGTTGCACGATCTTTCCCTTCAACAACAAGAGCGAAGAAGCGGCGCACGTTATTTTCTATTGTAGGATGAATAGGCTTTATAATAACCGAAAATCTCGGGACATTAAAAACAATGCCCGCAGGTGCTGATGTGTCCTTGTGACACTGTTTTATAACGTCCTCGGTTTTCGGTCATTATCCTTTAATTCGAAAACAAATACGAACTCGTTTGATGTTTAAGGAAAGGTTTAACTGAGAGAAACTAGAGAATCCTGGCCTGAGTTTTGCACGCGTTTCTTGAGCGGTAAGTGTAGCAAGTGGGTTATCCCGTAACGAAGTGTATATATAGTGTCCACGGCCTATCTTGAGTTCGCCACAGAACGAACACTGATAATCGAGTGTACGTTTTTGGTATTAGAGTGCCATGTTGATATCCAACATGGAAACAAAAACAGTGGCGGCCGGCGATTAAAGCCGCCTCCTCCAGGAAGACGTAGGCGCTCATAAAATACTGCAGGACTCAAGATACGCCGCGCAGACAATAGTTATTAATCCAAGATTTAACTGATCTAAGTCAACACAGCAAAGGAACACAAATTAACTTTCCTGTAAGGTTTCAGATACTGCAGCGTTTGCTGTAGTGTTTAGTCCACGTGAAACCTTACTGTTGTATCCAACCATTAAAAACGTTAATACAATTAAAACCATAGCAAAACTTTAAAAACTTTTGACGCCGAAACAAAGGAGGCTGGCTACACACTGGATTACTTTCTGGTGCAATTGTTTCAGTTTTCTTCAGACGGTCAAGTCGTCTACTTTCCTTTCATCGCCCTATACTGATGAGACGTATATCATTTTTTCACGATTTTCAAGCACTTTTCCAGGCATGGAATTTCGTTATTACTTTCCAGGACATTTCAGGTTTTCCAGGACTCGTACGAACCATGAATTAACTGCAGAGTTGTGCTACATTATTTACGCCGAAAGCCGTAATTTTTAACCATATTCCAGCGATGTCAATTTGCCACGTAGAAATCACCAAATCATTAGCTGACCAAGCGTGTGGAAAAGTATGGTAAAAACATTTGAATACAGCAGTAAGGTTTCACGTGGACTACACAGTACAGCAACACTGCAGTATCTGAAACCTTACAGGAAAGTTATTTGTGTTCTTTTTTGCTGTTTTGACTTCGGATCAGTTAAACCTTACCTTAAACATCAAAATGATTCGTTTGTGTTTTCTAATAAAGCATGGTTTCACAGCATGGTTTCAAAGCATGGTTTCACAGCATGGTTTCAAAGCATGGTTTCACAGCATGGTTTCAAAGCATGGTTTCACAGCAAAAATGACGAGTAGCGCAAGAACCCCCCACCCCAACTATGAAAACAGGCGAGCGAGTTTCTTCTTTGGCCAGCAAAAAGTTGAAATTGGCACATTGTTGCTTCTACCAACAAAACGCTTTGTGCGCAGTAATCTCAGCAGCAAGTTAAATGACGTCATGATAAACAGGGAGTGGGCCGGGGTGGGGGGGGGGGGGTGTGGACGGGGAATGCCCGTGTGAGTGGCAGTGCGTCTGTTATCCCTCCCTTGGCAATCTAATGACTAAACAGATTGGGAGGAGTAGGGGCAGTGTATCTGTTACCATTAAGCATATAATTACGTATTAACTGAACCTAAAAAGTAATTTTTTTTTTGGTAGTTTGGGATGGCGACCGAATCAGTTTTTGCAAAATCTTTCAAAAGGAGGAGGGGCAGGAGGAAGGGTAGGAGGAGGTGGAGGGGCAGTATTTAATTCAATTACCCAACCAAATTCAACTATGTGTAGCAAAGTGGAGTAAGTGAAGCAGAGGGACGGGTAGGAGGATCGGGAGGGGGGTGAGCAGGGAGATGATGGGAGCAAAGGATGAGGGGGAGGAGGACACGGAGCAGGGGAGGAAGAGGGCAGGGAGATGATGGGAGGAAAAAGGGTGGACGGAAAAATTGCCTGTCGCAGTCGCCGTTCAGGCCACACCAACCCGGAAAAAAAACCGGGCGAAGCCGGGTACGACTGCCAGTCAATTAAATAAAGCCCAAGACTGAACTGAGCTGAATTCAGAGGCACAAGGGAAGAAAAAAAGAGGGGCAACAAACCGTGGGTTGTCCCCAGGAATAAGCTGAGTCGGACTGAAGAGAAAAGTTTTGAGTAAAAGGAGGAAGAGTAAAACAGGAAGAAACAAAACGTCAATGCTGAACGCCCGACCTTACAGTACGGGCTTTTTTCAGGATTTGTACTTAACAGCCGAAACCATTTTCAAGGCTTTTTCAAGGCTCTTCAAGGCTAACTTGCCAGCAATTTCAAGGGTCTAGGTATAGTAGATTCTCAAAATTACCATTTAAATACCCATATTTTGCCAGATTACACCGTTGGCACCATTGTACTCTTAGTTTGCAGTATGAAGCTAAACCGCCGTAAACAATGACAAACATTACGTCATTCCCTTCCTCCCATACCATGAATGGACAAGGAAGAAGCAGAAATACAAGTCAGTCGCTTGCACAGCTGCCCCTTCTGGCAAAAACTGCTTTCACTGCACGGCAACTGTCCTTTTCTGTCTCCAGTCCAATCCGAGGGAAGCATCGTTCATACAAGAAATGGATTCGGCTGACAAATTATTTCTATTTATTTATTTACTAGCATCGTACCAGGCTTCGCCCGGGGATTTGTTTGACCCGTGGTTGTTTCCCAGTATTTGCTCGGTGCTGCCTGATCGTTCACTGCAACAGTCGATTTTTGTTTGTGTAACACTCCCCCTTTCCGCCAATCCTCTTCCTCCTCTCTCCCCTCCTCCTTTTATCCCGTCCTCTCCCTCTCCTCTTGGTTTCCTTCCCTTTCTTCTCTTTGCTATACATAGTTGAACACGTACCCGGCTCCCGGGTCCCGTGCTTGTTTGTTTGTTCTCTTCTAGGTTCAGTTAAAGGGACACCCGGCCTGCCTTATAACAATCCGCGTGCCAAATTACAGCTACACGAAGATCATCATCCGAGCAATTACAGTGCCAAGGTCGGCTGGGGTGGTAGCTGCGTTCCTCGCATAGCTGCTGTCTCGGTTGGCTTTGTGAATAGTACACGAGACAGAATCAAGTCAACGATTGTGTCGTCACAAACCAGAATGATTCTCGTATTTTAAAATCACAATTTATAATTTTCTAGGCTACTGTCTTATAATTTTGCTTCGGCGATCTATTGGAATAATTAATTTTAATTTTAACCGCATTAGTCTATTAGATTTTAGATCTCAAGGTAATTATTAGAAAATTAGTAGATGTACACACAGAGATGAAACGTCATGATTATTGTACGCGCCCAATGCATCATTTAGTGACGGATCGTTAGTAAATAAAGTTCCATTATATTCAACAGAAAATCTCCTAGACGCCACATTTTAAAAAGGATTTTTAGCAAGGGAAAGACTTACGGTAAGTAAATAGACCTTCGGGGCCTTATTTGATGTGGAGGATCGAGAAAATGGCGCTGGAAGGTATATCCCTTTAATGCGTAATCGTATGCTTAATGACAACAGCTCACTTTGCGCCTCCCCCCCCCCCCCCCAACTCCCAGTCTTTCGCTGTGACTTAAGCGATGCGTACCATGTGAAAAAGACGTGTGCATGACGTCATGTAATACTTGCCTTTGAGATTACCACAGTGTTTAGTTGTAAGGATAATTGTTAGAGCAAATTGTTAGTCGAGGCAACAATGTGCCACTTTCAACTTCTTTTCAGGGCAACAACGTCCCAGTTTCAACTTCATGCCAAAAAATTGACACACTCGCACGTTTTCATTGTTCCCCTTCCGAGGGTCGTTGCGGTTGCTTCATTTCTGCTATGAGACTTTGGTTTATAATGTAAGATGTATTTAATTGTATGCCTAAATTAAAATATTACTGGTATGGCCTCATCCAAACAAAGTGCACTCACAAAATTCAAGGCTCCCACAACAAAAATTCCAGTTTTCAAGGTGTTTCAAGCCTTGAATTTTGGGTTTTAAAATTTAAGGATTTTCAAGGAATTCAAGGCCGTGTATACGAACCCTGCTTTTTTACTATAGGTGGATAAACGTTTTCTGCCAAAGGAACTATAAGAATAGTATTCACACGCAAACTCCATCTGCACCATAAACAAGCACCCCCCCCCCCTCCCAAACAAGTTCGGAGAGAAGGAAAGGTAAAGGTAGGAACGAAGATTTTAAGGGGGGGGGGGGGGGGGGGGGGGGTTAGTAGGGGGCGAAGAGACTTGCTTCTTTTGCTCGCCCGAATTTTAGTTCGGAGTTTTCACTAGTTTACAGATAAAGTGACATAACAACTTATTCCACAGCAATTGACAACATGGCTTTGCTCCTCGGTCGACCTCCGAAAGCCAAACTGAAACTGAAACTCAAGTTTGCTTCGGAGGACTGAAGACTATGAACGTGACAAAACTCTCAAGTGAACATCATCATTTGGCAGCCATTTTTTTACCCTGACTAAACGGGTTAGCATTGCCGTTTTTCTCAACCTTAATTTCCTGATCTTTTTACCCGCTGCTAAAATCTTAATGTTTAATATCCGTCGTCTACAATTAACGACAGACTTGTAGCATTAAGGTTCCCGTCTTCAATCCAATTTTAAGTAAGGAAGGAATCCGACGCCAACAATCTGATAGAAAGTATACACACTTCAGCGACTTTCCGGCAGGAAGGAAAGGAGCGTTTAAAACTTTTCTCCTTCGGTTTATCTCATTAAAATTTCCCTAAATAAATTACGGGTCGAAAGAAGTATGGAGCGAAGGGAAGGCGTTACAAACTATTACGCCACAACGGCATCCTCTTCGTCTAAGTTTCAGAAGCGAATCAGGCTCCGCAGACCACGTGATTGCACTGTCTTCCTATTCACGCGTCGCAGGATAATTTAAGCGAAGTTAGTTTCGACTCGCCCGACGAAGCCGAGTCCCCGAGAGGAGTAAACTTGGAACGCGAGATGTGGCGTCACCTCTCGGCGTGATGCGGCGAATTTGCCGTAACATGCCTTTGAGGTGCGAGGTTCTGTCGCACGATGGCGCGGCGCGACACGACTAAATAATGCAGGGCCATGAGTACCATCGGGGGTAGTACCGAGGGGCACGACAAACCCGGAAATAGCTTACGAGATTGGCAAATCCGAAATCGCTACAATAGATTTGCAGAGCATTGATTTGTAGATATGCACGGATTTGCGCAGATTTGTGCAGATTTGCAAGATTTGGTCGGATTTGCAGATATTATTTAGATTTACAGATTTCATTTAGATTTGCTGATTTGCAGTACGTGGTTTGTGTGGATTTGCAGATTTTACTGGATTTCATGTTGATTTGTACTGATTTTCAGGATTTATAGAGATTTACAACGATTTGTGGTTTTGCTTTGATTTGCAGATTTCAAGCAGATTGCAAGCAGATTTGCAGAGGTTTGCGTGGATTTAGCAGATTTGCAGAGGTTTGCGTGGATTTAGCAGATTTCAAGCAGATTGCTAGCAGATTTGCAGAGGTTTGCGTGGATTTAACAGATTTTTGTGGATTTGCGGGTAGATTTGGTGATTTCGTGTTAATTTGCACTGATTTGCAGGATTTATAGAGATTTTCGGATTTGTAACGATTGGTAGGTTTCACTTGGATTTGAAGATTTTAAGCAGATTGCAAGCAGATTTGCAGATTTCGTGTTGATTTGCACTAATTTGCTATGATTTGTAGGAGTTAGAGATTTGCAATGATTTTCAAATTTCACTTGGATTTTCAGATTTCACAAAGATTTGCAAATCTCAAATCAGAGAGCTTACGAGATTTCAGCTGTTGTCGGACCCTCGGGTATAGTATCGACCACGGGAGCTATGGTGGGAACGGTTATGAGCAGACCGAGGAGCAAGGTGAGGGCCCTGTGGTGCCTCACGCTCATGGCGATTGTGACATGTAAAACATGCTAGGAATTACCTACTGGAATTATCTAGCAGAATTGTGCCTCTCGCGTCTGGTGCTACAACTTCGGCTAGGTCCTCGTCCAACCTTCAGCTTAGCAGACCATCAACTTTCCTTATTAGAACATGCTTTGGAGCCGAAGAGTAGTGTTCTGTTGTTCTGTTTTTGTTGTAATAGTTAGGTTAGGTTAAGTCAGTTGCCTTGGTTCGAATTTCGTCAAGCATGGAGTACGGCTTAACGCGGGCAATGTTTGAACAAACGTCAGACGCGTCCCGAGTCCAGCAATGTTGACGGTCTCCAATAATCTCCCGTTTGCAGTTTTGGTTTGGAATAACCAGAATAAAAAGGGAAACAAACAGGACGGAAAGCCACATGGGCTGGGAAATAGGGTCTGATTACTCCATTTGTTTCTAATTTTACACCAGTTGGCCACCCCATATTTCCGGTCCTAATATCGTCATTGTTTTTAATAGCAGCCATTCCCCCCCCCCCCCTCCCCACCATGTTTTGCCCCTATATCTCACATTTTTTCAGTTGTACACTAGCTAGTGTCCAATCACCATTCTCGGCCATGATATCTCAACTGTTTTCAGTTTTTTACTAGCCAGCTCCCCCCCCCCCCCAAAAAAAAAAATACCCCGGTGTTCTCAATTTTATACGAGGCAGTTCCCTTCCCAATCTGACCTAAAGTTTTATTTTTATTAAAAAAATTAATTTGTAGGTGAAGCAAATCGGTTTGAGGATTGCTCCCTGATAAAGCAATGGACCCACAACTGTCACACACTCAAAAACAATTTAATTTTCAGCATTCATTGTATGCCTTGTTCACCTAAAACATGACCAAACATAACAATGCCCCTAAGTATAATAAAATACTGAGAATGGAACCATACTTATAATTTTAAAAGGTAAAATACTTAAAAACCTGAGGCAGCTAGAGCTGCTGGTGTGTCAGACCTCCATCTAGGAATGACATCATCAAAGATGAGGGAGAGGGGATTGGGCTTAATGGCGCGTCGACAGCAAGGTCATTAGTGCCAACCTCAGAGATGGCCTGATACACCAGCAGCTCTGGCTGTCTCAGGTTTTTAAGTGTTTTGCCTTTTAAAATTGTAAGTATGGTTCCATTCTTGGCATTTTATTGTATTTTAGGGGCCTTTGTTTATGTTTGGTCTTGTTTTAGGTGAAAAAGGCATGCAACTAATGCTGAAAATAAATAGTTTTTGAGTGTATGACGGATGTGGGTCCAAACCATTGCTTTATCAGGGAGCAATCCTCAAACTGGTTTTATTTTTGGCTCTTTCAATTTGCTTCGCCACCGATTCTCCCCCCTCCCCTATTCCAATCACATGTCCCTAGTTTCATTAAAAACGTTTTTGAAGCTGGGTTTAGACGAAGACACTGCTTCTGTTGAACCAAAATTCTCACCTCCGCATCAAAAATACACTCAAGTCAAACGTAGGATTTTTTTCTTCCGCGAAAACATCTACCGAAAAGAACGTCAGAGTAAATTACAGAACGTTTCCGCTCGCATCGCTGCTAAGAGGTCTTGTAAATATAACTGCCGACTCCGACATGCCATTTCCTCCACTTCCGCTGCCAACGACGCTCGCCGGAAGTGCTACCTTGGTGATGAGCATCCCTGGAAAAAGAAATGCGCCCAAAAACAGGCCAGTGACCCTTGCAGGTATCCGAGACGCCTGTTTCTAAAGAAGCACCTTCGTCTATTATTTTCAGCCAATCACCATCCTCCGTACGATTACATCCGGAGTGTCAGGTTGCACGTGCATCGAGATATTTCTCCGGAAACGAAAATACGGAGAAAAACAAAAGACATGGTTAATACCAAAGGTTATCTGTCTATCTATTATTGAAGCCGTTGGGTGTGGTAAAGACTTTACGAACGTTACTGTTGAATTAGCGAAGAGCGGAAGGTGAGAGCCTTAGCTTTTATCCCAGTGGGCCTTGAGTTGGTTTACCGTAGTGTCGTAAGGCGAACGCCAGGCAATGCTCGTGGGTTCGCAATCAGAACGTGAGATGGCGCATGACGTAATATTATCGGTAAAACTCCGTCGAACTCTACAGGCTCTTCTTTATGTTGATTCTGACGACAGTGATTGTGTTGTGTGCTCGTGAGTTCGTATGAATTAGATTCATTAGAACATGCTTGTACAAAAAAAAATGAAAGTGTAACACTGCAGCAAACATAAGGATAACTATTGTCTGCGCGGTGTATCTTGAGTCCTGCAAGTATTTTGTGAGCGGCTACGTCTTCCTGGATGGGGTGGCTTTAATCGATGGCCGCCATTGTTTTTGTAACCATCTTGGATAACAACAAGGCACTCTGCTACTGAAAACATAAAATCGATTATCTGTGTTCGTTCTGCGGAGAACTCAAGAAAGGCCGCGGACACTATAGGTGTAGCGTCTTTTATGGATCATTTTTATTTTATTTTATTTTCAGGTTTTCAGCAAAGCATATTTTACAGGTTTATTCGACCAACTTGGAATGGCAACGAAAATTTGTGCCTCATCGATGCCAATTTTCGCATTTGTTGAAGACGGGCAATTGCCCCAGGGTGGCTTCGCTCACTCACTCAATCATTGTATCATTTCACCAATCTTCAGTTATTTCCGTTACCCGGGAGCAGAAGGCGTGTTTCTCGTAGTGTGGCCCGGTCGAGTTTTTTTTTTTTTTTTGGCACTGAACCCTACTGTGCATTTTTTTTTTTCATTTGTGTTTTTTTTGGCACTCAGTCCTACTGAGCATTTTTAGCGGTTTTTTTTTTGGGCACTGAATCCAACTGCGCATTTAAAAAAAAAAAATCTTTTTTGTGGCACCGAAAGCCCTGCAGTAAGAATTTTATCTGTACTTGCACTCCTCCTCCCCTCCCCACGATCGCTCCTCCCTACTTTTTCATTTTTGTACTGATTCCTACTACACATTTTTGTGTGTTTTTTTTTTTTTTTGTCTTTTTCATCGATGGCAGTCATAGTTAGCAGTCGATGCAGTATTGCGGCGATGCATGTCTTTTTTTGTGTCTTTTTTTTTGGCACTGAATCCTATTGCGCGTTTTTTTTTAAGTCTTTTAAAGCCCTGTAGTGGGTGTTACATCTGTTGTTTCCCTCCCCATCTCCCTACATTCCTTATTTCCACGATTGCTCCCCCACCCCCCTAATTTTTACATTTTTGTACTGAATTCTACTGTAGATTTTTGCGTGTTCTTTTTGTCTTTTCCATCGATGGTAGTCGACGCAGGTCCGCTTTTTCCGAGTCTGACATATACATATTTTTCTTTTATCTTCCTTCTCACTTCAGCCCGACTACATCACTTCATCCAATCCTGGTTTCCCCATTTTTTGGAGCCTTTTAAATCCCTGTCTTTTAAAACTCAACGAAAATTTTTAGTTCGTCGGAACCTGGAATAGTTCCCGGTTTTGGACTACCTCTATTGTCTAGGTTGTCTTAAGTTGTTTGATAGGCAAGAGGCGTAGCAGTCTTGAAAGGCAGTTTATTTTTCATTTACGGTCAACCGTCTAACCATAAAACGTTATGTTACTCAACTCCTTTTTTTTAAAGTTAAACTTTATTATTTTTTCAGCTACCGTTAGTCATTTAAGTTTCTCCACGTGTCGCACTAACTCACCCGACTATACCACACCACATCCGTGTTCTTTATCAATAAACAAATGTTATCATTTACTAAAAGGTTTTCCTAGTTCCAATACCTCACGTCATATGGTATTATGAGTTGGGTAAAGCCTTTTTGTCTGTCGGACGTATAAAGTTTTAAGCACTTCCCTCGATAAATATAAGTGATTTAGTACGCAGCACACTTCCCATCCGAATACAAAGGGCTAGCCACATCATCCGCTTCGCTCACTCCACTGGCGTCGACCTATGCTTTAAGCATGACAAATTTCCACTAATTCGCAGACAGTTTGCGGGTTTTTCTTTAAAGTTAGGAAACATTTTCCGTCCATTTCTTTTTTAAGTCTAGCCGAGGCTTTTTTTAAAATTACTTTGAAGATGAAATTAATATTTAGCATTTCTAGAAAGGTTAATTATTAAAGATAAAAGCTCATTTCAAACATCAACCAAACGACTAACGACTAAATGTAGTTCATGAATTCCGATAATGTCTTGTGTTATCACCCAAAGATCGAACGACTCTAGAAAAGAAAGTCCATTAGGCTAAGCGTTCTGGGCGATATGACCCGGGTGATTGGCTGCTTTTGGCTGGGTGTGACGTCACCAAGGCCGTTTCCGTCGAATTAGCCCGATAAGCCAATCAGAGTGCTGCAAGGAAACGCATCTCTAAGTTGTGACTGGCGTTTTTTGAAACAAAGGAGTTTAAAAAAAAAGCTCCGTTTTACAATTCTTGGTTGCTGTTGCCGAAACAACAAAAAACGACGTTTCCTTTAGTAAAAAATGGAAGCTGGAGCAAACGAAGATGCTTGTTTCTTTTTTATTTATTTCAGTTTTTCGGCCATTCCACCGGTCGGCTTTTCAGACGCGCTTTCCCAGCGTGACGTAATGGGCGCATATGCAACTTCTTGTTAACAAGACCTTGTTATTAATAGATTATGGTTGGTTTATTGGGCTCACCTAGTCAAAAAGACCTTTAAATTGCCCGCTAACGGCCTTTTGGCTCTCCTATTCGGCTCAGTTTCGCAACATGACCCTTCTTCAGACGCGTGTAAATGTTGCAAATGTGTCCATTTTCTTGTTCTTCGCATCGTGAGAAACGGTTTTGCGATGTTGCAAAGGCTATTTCACGCAGGATGTTCGAATACAGTGAGAAGGTATGTCCTTTTAATAACATTTGCTGCGAAAAGCGGAAGTTGGTGTGTGACGTCACTTCCGGTATAGGTTACGTCACTTCCGTCAAGGCTTACGTCACTTCCCGCAGCAAAGCTGCCAACCTTTAGATGACACAAGGCTCTAATATATTACCGAAAACAAAACAAACAAACAAATTATAACAATAGGGAGGTGGACAATAGGGAAACTTGGAAGTATACATTAGAGTGTTAACTTAGATCTTGACCCTTCGACCCAAACCTGTGCGGGGCCCAGGCAGTAGTTGCGGCACTAATACAGGGTTCAGGATATTTTTAATTCTCAATTTCCTTGACTTTTCCAGATTTTCAAGGTGCAGCCCAACGGCAATTTTCAGGTGCAAGATGTCTAGTGAGGGAAACAGGCAGTAACTAATGTTTTTATTAATATTTGTACGAAAACAATCCAACCTGCCAGAAAATGGCTGTTTAAGGAGTAGTCCAGACGGAACTAAACGCATTTTCATCACAGGTATTGGTACCAGCTTAAGATTTGGTTTACTGAAATAATATCTAAAATACCTGAACAGGCTATATTAAAGCACAAATTAAAATATTTGCTACTAGCCAAGGATTTTGTTTCTGATCTTCTAATTCAGTGGAACTTATAGATCAGACACAAAGGCATTTTTTCCCCCAAATATCCCTGTCTTTTCCCTGATTTTCAAATAAATTAATTGTTTTCCCTGAAATTTCCCTGAGATTTTCACTCTATTTTCATTTTCCCTGAGACTTCTAGTTATTCCAGACTATGTCTGAACCCTGCAATAACCCTCACACTGCTTTCGCTCCACGCTGCTTCGCACACAAATCATTAGCAGAGGTATTAGTAGCCGTAACTGCCGCCAAGGCCCCGCGTAGGCTTGGAAGAAGTAGGGTGCGATATCGAGTTTAGTTTCTAATCCATGCTTAAAGTTTTGATTGGAAAAAAGTGATAAAATAGGCCTATGCACGTTTGCCCCGGTGCAGTGATGGTCAAAATCTCCACTTCAACGGATTTGAGTCAATACATATAAATCAACGGAATGTCAAGTCAAATCCATTGATGCTGAAATTCAGTTGAGAATCAATTCCAACCAGTACAATTCCAATTCAGATTCGTGAGTCACATTCAATTCCAGCTATGTTTCGATACAATTCAGTTCACTACCGTTTTCTTTAGTTCCTGTTTCAAATGCGATTCAATCTTCCTGGCACGCGTAGAGAAGACAACAGGATATTTAATTCTCGGCCAAAAATATTTTTCCCTTGATCACAATAAATCAATGAAAATTTGCAATTAAAAAACCACACTACGGTGATGGACACTATACATGCGACCCTTAATTCTTCTACAAACTCCGTCTACTCCAATTCTCTGACTTCCGGTTGATCCAATCCCAATTTCTGTTGTTTCCCGGCTGACTAAGGAAATATTTTGAACAATTCCATTCAATTCACTGAATTCAACCAAAGTCTACCAAAATTGCGTGCAAAATTCCGAACAAATTTGAGGGAATTGCCCAAAATATGATTGAAATTGGTGAATTTGGGGATGAAATTGCGTATAACTGATTCGGCTTTTTGTGGACTTGACCTGAAATGTGTGTAATCACACGTTCAATTCAGACTGAAACAAATCAGTTCAAAACAGGGCATTTCAAATCAAATCAAATCAAATCTAAACAATGCCATTCCAATGCATGACCAGGCAAGTCAGTCAACCTGAGTGTAACTGGACTGAGCTGACTATCGGCGCGTAGATTTCTACCAAGTCATTTTCTAATTTCGACAACACAACTACTCAAGTCAAGTCGAAATCATGTCAAGCTGACTTGAAGCCTCAAATTAATTCCATCAGAGCGTTATCGGGAATCAGTGGCGTAACTAGGGTTTTGTACTGAGGGGGCAACACTATAGGCATTTAGCCGAATGGTGTGGAGGGAGAACCGTATATGAGCCCCAGAAGTGCTGATGCATTTTACTATTTCCGGCATTTTCTGATCTTGTAAAGCGCCGTTGGAAACATTTTTATAAAACCAGTTTTGCTAACTGCATTATACGCCAAAGAAATTTTGTAATGTTTCAGTTTTTCATACTGGATATATATATATACTTATTTTTTAAACACTGATATACTTTGTTAGAAATGTTGGGAATTTTAAGCAAAATATGGAGATAGTAATTCTTACTGTTTATCTTTACTGATTTTCGTATTTCTCCATTTGTTACCTGGTTATTTTAGTGATTTAAAGGAGAAACAGTAGAAGTATAAATTAGCTAACATGAAAGTTGCGTCTTTGACCTCAAAATGCAGCCATCTGACGGTAAATAATTTTTCAGCTACGGAAAAAGTCACTTGACCAATTTTCCGAATAAGCTTTCTAAATCTCACAGAGGGGGCGAATCGCCCCTTTGCCTTCCCCCACTAGTTTCGCCACTGTCGGCAATTGCGCAATGTTGTATCAATTCTCTGAGTCAATTAATTCCGAGTCTTAACTGACTTAGGTGGGACGCCCACCGGTGGATGTCCGTCAACCGCGAGCCGATGCAAAATCTAAAAAACCAAATCTTCCAATCCTAGACACGGCGAAAAATTTTGCACCAACCAACGCAAACTGACTGACTGTCGTTCGGTCGGTTGGGGGCGCTCGGAATGACTCACATTGATTAATAGCAGTCAGAGGCAAGCGTCAAACAGAAGTTGACATTTCAATGTCACCACCGTAATAAATGGACGGACGGGAAAGATCAGCTTGACGCAGAAAAAGAATTTGGACAGACAAACAAACGCACAGACAGACAGACACGGAAGGGACAGAAATAGAAGGCAATAACGAAGTGGGCGGGAAGACAGGTAAAAAGAAGCGCTATAAGGAGAAGTTGACGACGCTAATTGTATGCTCGCATTATGGCCGATTGTCTTCTCTTTTGCTGTGGAGTGACGAATGACGACTCTTCCTCGTTCGTCGACAGAGATCTGTTTTGTGAAAATATGTCGGAATGTACGTCGCTTTGCCTTGCTTTGGTTTACTTCGTCATAGACTCGCTAACGAACTAATGTTTGTTGGTCTGTGTGGTAGTTGATGAGAGGACACCGTTACTGCTTGTGGTGAGTAAATGGAAAGGGAAACCTGGTCAAGTCTTGCTAGACGAACTGACAAGGGCAGTGAGGAGCCGGTACTGACATTGTATCAGAACGGATCGGTCCTATAAAGAAACTTCGTTATGGTTTACCGCAGCACGAGTTTCAAAAACTCATAAATTTTCATAACTTTGGAACCAGACAAGGTAAAGATATACGGTTTGCGGCGTTTTAAAGCAGAGTTCGAGCAGCATCTTTATGACTAGCTCCAATTAATAATTATGTAACCCATCCATAGAGGACATTTACCCATCGCACACCTGTGGGTAGCTTCTATAATCGGATTGCAGAACAGCCACTTGCGAGATCTTCTTATGCGGCAGCGGCACTGCTGTTTGATGATGCTGGTAACCCTCGCTCGCTTACGGTATTAATATATAATGTAACCCGTCAAAGGACGGACCTGTGGGTCATCCCTCTCGAATGTGAAGCCAATAGCAGTCGCCACTTGGCAAGTAGACCTTACAAAGCACTCACCATTTCACAACTTCTACTCGCCACATGCCAATGACATCTTTCACGATGCATGGTTTTCCTAATTCATGCATTTACGAAATTGTATAATTCTCTTTAACCCCAGTATTAATGAAGATAAAGCAGTTACGTAGCCCTTACAAATCTGAGCATAACGCCGCAAACCGTTCGTCTCTAACTTGTACGGTTCCTGAGATATGTCTCTTTGAGTGTCATTCTCTATTGCTAGTCGCCATTTTGGCGAGTAAGGCTAAATTTCAGGTCGCCAACTACTGATTTCCGTTCGCCAAATGGCGAGTGGCGACCGACATTGGAGAGGGTTGCGTGGGTGCTTCCAATATAGGATTGCAGAAGAGCTACGTGAACTGCACTATCTCGCACCTGTGGTGGCTGACATCAGGGGGTTGAAACTTTAGCAACTCCTACAGTCGCAACGTAACTTTACAGAAGGGTTACTAGCGCAACGCTTGACAAGGAATGCAGAAGTATACAACATGGCGCTGGAAATCGTGGCTTAAGCCGGCCCACATTGTAGTTCAAAGATACTGGCCAAATAAACATTGCGCTGTCGCAAACTGCCTAAACAATTCGTGGTATTTTTACAAGCCGCACATGGCTATAATATTAGCTAACACAATGCACCTTCACAAAATTCGTTCTCCCATGCACGCTCTCCTTATATTGTTGTTTGCCGGCCATTTTTAAGCAGCGTGATTGCAACGTTACGGTGGTTTGTTGGGACACACAAACATTTTTTTCGACACACACAAAACTTTTACGAAACCGGAACAAGATGAGCTACTGGTGTGGGCGCAGTTTACCGTACATCGTCCTTGGTTGTAGTGTGTCTTTATCTGTTGTTGGAACGCCGAAGTTCCGGTTTCATGAAGGTATTGTGTGTGTAGAAAACAAATTGCTGTTTGTCCCCAACAATCCACCGTAGTAACAACACGCGTTTCCTCCTGTTTGCCCCCACTATTTGTCCCTGCATCCCGCTTGTCCCCTTAATTGATGATGACGCAGGGACGACGCTAAGGGGAGGCAAGGGGGGGGGGGGGAAGAGCGCTCGCCCCACCACATTTTTGGCAGCCCCCCTGGCGCCCCCCCCCTCCCCCCCACTCACCCACCAGATCAAAATAAAATGTATAAACGAAGAAAATTCTGGTTATTTATTAAGAAAACTACGTTAGTTTCTTTCAAAGCGACAAGAAGGACTTGCGGTTACATCAATAGAGCCCAGTTGTTACTGTGAGAGTTGAAAGATCATCTTTTTTACAGCTGGATTTAAAAATGTTCCCATAAAATAGGGTATGAAGCAGTTAAGAACGTTCGGTGTGAGAAAGAATTACAAGAATGTTATTTTTTTTTTGGGGGGGGGGGACCGCTAAAGTTGAATTTTTTAGTTCGCCCCTCTGGCTAAAATTGCTGCCCCACAGCCGCCTCCCCAATAAAGTGATTCTAGCATCGTCCCTGTGATGACGTAGGAGTCTACCGAAACCGTAGGAGTCTACCGAAACGAAGTGACTATATTACTCGAAGCTTCCAGCAACGGGTTGTAGGCTTGGTCCTCGAGCTAATTTCGTAAACGAGTGAAATCTGCATCTTTATATAGTAATTTAACGTGCAGATGTTCGTAACCCAAGAGGTTAGCATTCTTTTAAGGTCTGTTCTTTTTTTTTTAACCCGCCTTCGCGTAGTGCTTGAGTATGCGTTTTGTAACAACACTTTTAAAAAAAAAAGATCAATTTATATCACCCGACTGTTGCATCGTCGACAGAACTATATGTTTTAACGTGAATCTCACTGTGTTAAGATGTCGGAATGTACCTCAGTACCCCAACAACCCCCCCCCCCCCCCCCACCCCCAACCCCCCCAAAAAACCTAATTTCTTTAATAAAAGCAACAACAACAAAAAAAGAAAAACTAGAATCTTCGAAGCATGACTTCTTAATTATTCCACGCTTCTTCCTTGCAAATGAGAGGTTAAAAAAAGCCAAAGCAAGTACGAGAAGAAAAAGACATATGAAAAAAAAAAAAAATGGAAAAGAAAAAAGAAATATTCCTGTTGTACCCCCGCAATGGCACGGGTCAATTGAAACCATTTGGTACAAATTACATCGCACCGCAACAGATGAGAGGAGCAGAAAACATTTTAAGGCATTCTAATTTCCTGATTTATGAGAAGTTCAATTGGATGGGAAAAAGGAAACAAAGCGTAAAAGGGAAAGGAGGGAAGGTGGGAGGGGGTGGGGGGGGGGGGGGCGATGAAAAGGAGGGGCGTAAAACGTGATAAAGAAAGCAATTTGAAAACACGCCACATATATAAGCTGAAACGGCAACAAAAACCACTAGACTTTATTATTAACACGACGGAAAGTGCAAATTGCCGTGCAAAAACGTTGCAAAGCGGAACTCACATTCCATTTAATTTCGCGTCTGCCATCTTTCCTCCCACTTCATCTACCTTACGCGATCTTGAAAAAAAAAACAACAATAGTGTTGTTTTTAAAGCTATAACTTAGAAAATTAAGTCCGGTCTATACCTATGACGGTAACGATCAAGCTATAGTTCTCACCGTGAACTCGGTGCTACCATGTCAGGGACTTGAACAGAATAGTGCCCAAACATTCTAGAAGTGGTGAGTTTATAAGACAAGGCTTACAGAATATCACGTTAAGACTAAGCGAATGGAAAGGAAAGACCTGAGTCGGAAATGAATTAGCCATGATTGGTGATCGTCCAGTGAGTTATTGGTGATCGACTAAACTAAAGCTTGCTGCTAATTCTTTGGGCAATCGATTAATATCCATGAATAATGATTATACAAGGTAATGAATTGACATTGGGGCAAAAGCTAAGGGGGAAATAAACGTTCTCATTATACAAGCTGAAACTACAATTCGTGAAGGAGATCATCTATCCACAATAACCGTCAAGTATTTACATGATTACCATGAATTCCAACGGAATAGTAACAATGTCGCTGTAATTGATTTTTAATGCTGATAAACACTTGCGAGATCACCTTGAAGGAGATCCAAGCTTCTATGACCGTCCTCTGGAGATCGTATGACTAATGGGCACCTGGGCAATGGACCTTGTTGTCTGGGTGTTGTTAGTACCGTTGTTAGACGGACTCAGCCACAGGGCACTCTAAAGGCAGTTTAGACTACAATGGTTTCCAGCACTATACGTGTAGTAACAATCAGCCCATTTGATGTTTAATGATGATAACATTTGCGAGGCCACTTTGAAGGAGATCCTGGCTTCTAAGACCGTGTTCTGGAGCGCTTATGACTGATATGGATACTGGGCACCTAGTTTGTCTGGATGATACATGATGTTAGTTCCGCACCATTGTTAGCGGACTCAGCCACAGGACAAACATTGACTGGCTACTGAATCCACACAAGATTAAAAAAAATACGTCCGAAATGACAAAAAAAAAGCAAGTGGGCCGGTGAATGAGATAGCACCACAAATGGTTTAAGCCACAAATTAGCATGTGAAGTAAAGAGAATTAAAAAAATTAAAAGTTGTAACAACTGAGACGATGATATCAGGCGGGTAATGGTGTCGCATAGAAGTGGGTCCTTGCAGGGAGTGACTTCATTTTCGGACGGGGCTGGGAAGGGGGTGCAAAACTATGATAGGGGAAGGTGAGAATGTTGAAAAAAGGCAAAATTGTATGCCGTAAATTTTACGGAAGTTCCGTCTTCAAAGGTTTGGGAGTTCAACGGACTTCCACCTCTTTACTCTCGTTAATGTACGGCTGAGAGAAACTCTAAATGAAAAAAAGAGGAAAACCAAAGAAAACAGGTAAATTGATAAGTTTAAAAAAATGTTTAATGCATTTTCAGATGGTTTCCAAAGCTGAAAAAAGCGCAAATCCTCTTAAAGAGGCTTAATCTCATCCTTGATTACAACTAAAATCGATGTAAACAATTTAGAGTTAGTTTAAGCAAGACGTTATGTAATTTTGTCACTAGAAATCAGCAGCGTCAGCCAAGGAGATAACGTGTAACCAATTAATATTTCAATCATCACATAAAAATTAATAGTGATAAAACCGAAAAAAAGGCGTAGAAATCAGCATTATTAGGCCTCTGACGAAGTGCAATGCTTTACAGATATTTTATAAAAAAATAATGGCAATTAAAAAAATGAACTCCCTACTGAAATGTTGCTGAAAGGGTAAATTCAGCAAAGTTGCAACAGCACTGACCGATTCGGAAGGTGTTGAAAATTGAAGGTATTTAAAAAAAAACTGTATGCAAGCATATTCGATTTTCCCCGAGATGGCGTTCACCACTAATATTGGAATAGACGTAAGTCCTTCTCCTAGAGTAACATTCTTCCCGAAGATGGCGCAGATCAATTGGCCACACGTCGTTCGGCTTGCAATTCATTATATGAAACTATGGGGGTTTAACCACCAACTTGAAAATGTTGCTGTAACCAAATCCATTAAAACTGCCAAACCAGGTCACGGTAAAACATGAGAAACAGCAACTTTTCACAAGACGTCAGCAAAAGAAAAACCTCCAGTAGTCGACCTCTAACGTCGGATTCATCAACAGACGTCGAACAAACCACTCTTGATACTTTGCAACACGAGAGGTCGCGAGTGCGATAGAGCTAGCCGGGCTGGGATTGGCTGAAATTGGAGTGGATTCTGCCATGATGCGACTTGATCTCGTACGAGATTGCAGTTTTCCACGGAAACCCTGTTGTCTTAAAAAAAAAAAAGCAACCAAAAAAACTCCTCAGGTATTATAACCCTTTCATCACGAGAAAATCAATGGTCTCTAGGAGCACAGTTATTGGTAGAACCGTCTGACAAGACATCATAGTATTACATCGTTAACTCGCCAGAAGCTATTTCTCAAACGATCTATTTTCCTTCGTTACGGAAAAGGATCTCTTACAAACTGCTCGGCAAAGGAGTATACACTTCGTTATATTGTTCTCCGCTTCCACAGGGCCAAAAAAAAGGGGGCCGTGGGGGGTGGGGGGGGGGGTAAAGTCTATTTAGCGGCACTCAATTCCAGACAGCTCTTCTAAAGCGCAGGGTACAATTCCAGCGTCTGACCGCTGTTGTCAATCGCCTCACAAAACAAACCGAAAAGATTTATAAGGTCGGCGTGTTTATTGAATTTGTGGTCTTCAAGATCATCGGTGAGAAGAATACCAAATATTTGTGGGGCTAACACTAATCGGGGCTCGTATGCTGTGCCAAAGCGAGCGTCAAGCCTTTATAGATATTAGGAGACCAGCTCCAAGCAAACCATGGACCAGTCTTGAGGATTTTGATATCTGATTCAGGGCACCTTTCTGAAAGAGTACCTGCTTCCATCAACTTCACCTGAAGGTACCATGTGCCTGTGGCTCGAAAAGGATCGTATAGCACCCTCTACGCATCGGTTCCCTAATCTCTATAAAGGCTTAACCAATTCGACGTGTTATCCGCTTAGGATCCTATTCTGCCACCAGTCATGCAGCGAGCACAGCAAAAAGCACTGCTCTAGGAGCTGAATTGAACTGTAGAAGAAATTCGTGCCATTTGAACTTTTAAATAATGCATTGCCGCTAAATTATTGAAGTTTACCACATGAAAACAAAGAGGCGGAAAAGCCAAAATAAAGGTGCTGGAGGCAAATTTCGTTAATTTTAAACAGACGAAGACCCACAATATGTGTATATATTTTTCTGTGTATTGCACTGTGGTATTTTCTTTTCTCATTAAAAATATATTACTCGATCCTTTCATACATATATTCACCGATGTCCTTTTAGTGCTGCAACACCGGAAGAATACCACATTTTCGTGCCCCTAACACTAATCAACGCATGAGCATTGTTTGTTAGATGTGCTTTCAGCGCACGTAGCGGCAGTTTTAGACAGTTTGGAATGACGGGGCTCGCACGCTGTGGCAAAGCGAGCGACCGTGTCTAAGCAAACCATGGAGTGGTCGTGAAATTTGAAATAAAAAATGGCGGCGTCGATAGCGTCATTCAACCATGGTATGGTATACCTTCAGAAACTGACGAAGTACTCATACATTGACAACATTTTTTAAGATGAAGAACTTACTCTGCAGTATAGTACAGTATAGTATAGTATAGTATAGGGCAGTGACACAACGTAGTATTACTGTGTATAACTCTATGTTGGAGCCTTAATGGGTTAGCTGCAAGGGGCACTGCGGAGAGAAACAGAAGGGCGTCATACTGAAGCCGATGCTGTTAAAAGTGATTTCTTAGACCTAAAACGCGCGATTTTTGTTGCTGGAGAAAACAACGCTATTTTAAGCCTAAGAAATCCGCTCTTCCGTTGTTTTTTCCTCCATTTTTATGTAGTGCACCTTGTAGTTATGCCCTCCAAAAGTCATACTGGTGCCAATAAGGCGGCAAATGTCACTGCTCTATAGTGTAGTATAAGTAGGTGTCGGCCAGTAAGCCTAGAGCTTTTTTTTTTGAAGGCCCAAGCAGCAGATGTTAAGTGGAAGGAACCACCATCGTATCAATTGTTTTTTGCCGCAGGAGGGAGGAAACCCTCGCACACGGACGGAAAACAACTGGAGAAAAACCCGTAAGTGATACACTTCCTTTCGCCATGATCGTCCCCGGGTCTGTAAGAAGCCAGAGATGTACAGTCAGGATCAAGACTCCTATCGAATCTGACGTCCCAGTGTTCGTGGCTACCGGCCCGTCTCTGTTGGTTGGATTCAAACCGTATTCAAGTCCGTAGAAAACGTATAGGGTAGTGACACGACGTAGTATTATTGTGTACAACTCTATGGTGGAGCCAGTAACTGGGTTAGCTGCAAGGTGCACTGGTGGGGGAAAAGAAGAGCCTCTTACTGAAGCCAATGCTATTAGACTGCATTTCCTAGGCCTAAAACGCGCGATTTTTGTCGATTTGTTGGCAGTTGCTGACATTTTTAAGCAAGTGGAATCTTTATTTTCCAATTACAACCTAAGCAGCGTAAGGGGTTGGAGAAAACAACGGTTTTTTAAGCCTACGAAATCCACTCTCAAAGCACTGGCTTGACTAGAAGTGCCGTTGTTTAACCCACCATTTCAATCTAGTGCCCCTTGCAGGTATCTCTCTTGTAGCCAATATGACGTCACTTGACGCTGCTCTATAAACCACGGATGAATCAGAAGGTTCAGCTCGAGTGGCTCGCTTTTCGGAATAATTCCACAACGGAACAAAAACCAACGCGTTCTATGCTCCACTCATAACTACAAGCAGTTCAAACACTGAATGCAGGATTTAAAAAAGAAAATAAAAACTCGGATCTGCTAGTTCTGGTTTAACATAAAATTTATTTAAACCCGTTTAAACCTCCCAATATGACTTGAAATTTTTTAAAAGCGATTATGTTAACTAGTTTCTATCTATACAACGACACTCAGCAACGTAAGCTTGGGCAGGTAATCTGTGCGCATTATTACGAATTTAATGAAATGCAATGGTAAATGAAAGGTAACGATAAGTAATTCATTGAAACGGATTGTATATAGTTTTCATTTCACGGAATATTCCGAAAACATGGATGCGAGGCGAGATGAGCGTTAGCATACCGTATGGTTCTTTCCATTGAACGCTTTAGCGAAACAAGGTTATGGTGTTAAGTCAACGTCAACATTAGGCTTTACGGCAGTACGTCCACCCCGTTTATACAGACGCAGTTTGACGTACATGGCATACCATTGCTAAAACGCTTCCCGGAAAAGAAACTTACGGTTAAACTCGGTCTCGTCTCGTCGCGTCTTGATTAGTCTCGCATAGATTTGGAATTTCTCGTAATGTTGGAATTACATACGATGAAATTGTAAAAAAAAAAATTATTTTTACCAAGGTTTCATCACGAAAGTAACGACTCTATCCTCAAAAAAAAAAAGAAAAAAAAAGCTAAGGGCGTGTTTACGCAACGACTCGCCTTCGCATTCTCGCAGCGAGAAGCTAGAAATTGTCAGAAATTTCAATTTGAAACGAGTCAGTAATTGAGTTTAGAAGCAATTGGGAAAATTGTTTCGTTAGGAGGCGGGGTTATCTTACTGTCAGGAATCATAAGACTGCAAGCATTTCCTCAAACGATGTTGGATATAGCTAATCCAGGAAGCGTTGTTACCAAGGCAACGACACCTTTGTAATCGCGATTATATTCTAGCTGCGAGAATGCAAAGGCGAGTCGATGCGTAAACGCGCCCTAATGATTAAAAGCTACACTGCAGAAATCACAAGTGAACTCGATAGCTAGAACCATATACTTGTCTTCATAAAAAGATTTTTTTAAAACCCTTGATTTATAGTCACGGAAACCACAATAAATAAAAGCCTATTTCCCCCATACGAAGAGACGTGGTAAGTACAATTTTGGGCAAGTCTGATTAGACTACTGTAATCACGTGACACGTGCGTCACAACACAGGTCTGTTGTGCGTCGTATAATATCCGGGGCTAAAAATAAACACTAAACCAAAAGTCTTGAGTTGAGTGGGATGAAACGACGAGCAAAGCTCGATAAACAGCTTAAAAATTAAAAAAAAATCCCCAAATTTTTCGGAAAAAAGGGGGTTCCCCAGTAGGAATTTTCCCCCCTCACCCCCTCATTTTTTCATCTTCGATACCCCCCCCCCCCCCCGGGTGATACCTCATGAAGAAGAGTGCAAGCAGCCAAGGCATAATTAATAAGCAAAGAATATCGATAAATAAACAAATATTGTTTCATGTCGTGAATCATTCATTATCCAACTCGGAGCATTTTCCAACTACGAATTTATTATTATTATTATTATTATTATTAATCTCGTGCAAAGTGTGTAAATAAAGTAGTATTATTATTATTATTATTATTATTATTATTATTATTATTATTATTATTATTATTATTATTATTTTTGGCCGAGACTCTTGTCGAGATCCAGTTTGGTGTTAAAAACACATACAGAGTAGCCATCAAGTGCTGGTGAAACAACGATGGCTACTCTGTATGTGTTTTTAATTACTAAAGTGCTTTTTAACTTTCTACTTTTTGCCATTTTGGTGTCTCGGATCTCTATTCTCGAGAATTCTTTTCCGACTCAAGTCAGTCCCTTTCCGACTTCTCACTTCGACTGAATCACAATAAAAAACAGCAATCAATACGCCGACCGAAAAAAAAAAAAAGCCACAACCAGCAAAACATCTTTAATCTTCGCTTTGCATTTAATAGCTTTCTGACGCTAAAAAAAAACATACAAAATATACAATGTGTAAAATGTTCAAAAACTATTGAAACAAAAACAGGTTTGTGTTGGTTGACAGCTATCATTTAGTTTTTAAAGCGAATTTGAGAAATCTCAGAACAAAAATTGAATGAAAGGTGTTTTTGATTTTATACTGTGAATATTTTAGAGGTCGGCGATTGCTGCGTTTCAATATTTATTTAATTCTTCAGTAAAATGTTGGTTTTTGTAACCTTTAAGACGACGAAATAGATTTTGACTAAACGAAAATCTACACTTTTAACTAAATGTAGCTCTACGGCCAAGTCAACAATTGTAAAATGGGTTAACGAGATTACCCAACATTGTTAACTTTACACTACTGCTATTTTGTTTTTACATATGGGCTTACCACATTTTTGCCTGTTCTTTCCATTCAACACAACTTCTAAATCTCTGCAATAACAATTTTCAATTTGCTTACCTAAAAGAGAAAAAGAAGAAGAAAACAAAATTAGAAACAATTCCTACTGCAAGTAAAAAGAAACTAATATTTATGCGGGAGACACTGCCTTCTCCATCAATACACTCAACAGTTTCTAGTCAACATTACGAAAAAAGGCAGTTTTATTATTATTTTTTTCTTACAGTAAATACCACTGTAACCATTTTACAGCGATGACTATATTTTCTCTGTGAATATGTACAGTAAACCTCTTATTTTTTTGGAAACTTTACTGCAACTTACTTTTCGGAAACAGTACAGTGTTTGCATGCAGCTGGCACTGGCAGTACCGGTATTGGTTTTTTGTTTTTTTACAGGACTTGATGAACTGACGCCAATGCTTTTGACAGCATAAAACTTTTT
>JAHWFP010205750.1:0-12605 GCA_023313725.1 Lithobius niger | reverse complement strand
TGCCCAATGGCTGCAGAACTACTCATTTCTCTAAATGGTTAATTCCAACTGATTTTGTTCTCAAAATAATTCGTGAAGGGTTTAGATAATGATCCTCAACGACCACTGCAATTCTTGCAATATTCGTAAAATTTATTACAAATTCGCCATCAGATACTTCGATTCAATGGAATTGTGAATCGTCGTTAGTACAACGGATAAAAAAACATTAAAATTTCTCCTGTTTAGTAAGCAGTCAAAACCGTGTTGCTCCCTACATTGAAAGAGCAAATGACGAGCAACAGTTGGCTAACACGTGCCACGGCTATTCGTCGTGATGTCATCGTGAGTCAGCCAATGACGAACGAGAACAGCGGACCTCTGGCCGTCTGAGTGCACTAGCCCAGTCACGTGATACGCGCGTCACGGCAAACAGCCGTGGCACATCGTTTAAGCAGGACACACTGTAATGGTTTCTTCATTCTTTGTATATTGACGATTTCCTACACGCCATTTTAATGGTAATATCTACTGGATATTTCAAATAAATTACGTGTATTGTGAGCAACTGAACAGTCTTCGAAGTACGACTAACTAGATTCATCATTGTTCACTTTATTAAAATAAAGCATACTTTTTTATGAACTTTGATCAGCACACAAAAGAAAATCCGTGCGTCAAGCGAACAGTTAGTCTTCGAATGTCACCAATATGTTTGCCATCATGGACGAGCGGTGGCATAGCTTAGCCCAGTTATGTAAGACAGCAGCTACGGTCCGTGGCTGGATAATAGAAGGTCACCCGGTTCGATTCTCCAGTTTTCCCGAGTTTACTGTTCCTCTTCTTAGACGTCCAGAAATGTTAAAGTTTGGGTCGAACCTCTATACGAGCATTTGTTTGCTTAAGCTAACGTATGCATGCACAAAATTTGTTTAAAATAAACTAATTTATGCCAAGAAACGAATATTATACTGTAAACATAAGTACTAAACGGAAACACACAATGGAGCCAATATTGTGAACTGCTAATAATGACAAGTGAGCATCAATTGTGACGAAAAAATTCACCTACCATCGTGAGGCCGGGAACTGAACCCGGGTCTTTTGTGTTGGTTTCCAATAAAGTAGGCCATTATGGTAACTCGACACTAGCATAAGGCCGATAAAAATAAATACATTGGTTCTCATAAGTGTGCATACCAAAAGTCCAATGCGGGTGGGAGGCTTTTTATTTATATTTTTTAATCCCTGTGAACGTCTGATGTGGTGCAGCAATATTTTTTTATGGGGGGAGGGAGAAGATTTTTTTTCTTCTGTGGGGCTTCCCTAAAAATGAGACGAAAATGTGGGCAAGGCGCGGCGTGAAATATGTCGGGACATTTTAAGGAAATACATGAATCATGGGGGGAAAAAATGAAACAAGACCGAATTGCCACGGTTTTAGTGTGTGAAGTGTGGACCAAACACCAAACAAAATAGTTTAAGCTAAAAAAAAAAATGAATAACGATACTAAAAAAAAATTCAGTCACAAAATCAGTTCATTTTTGTATTTTTATGCTTACTAAACTGCAACATGTGATGCTTTCCTTGTGTTGTTAAAACTACAGCCTATAATAATGTGCAATGGAAACAAAGAATCCAACACTTGAAGTTCGCAGTGATAATCAAGCTAACGTGTTGTTATTACTGGGCAATTCTTTGTCTGAACAGTAGCTTTTCCATTATCTGCAGACAAAGTAGAGCAGGTATTTGTTATTGTTAACTACAGACCGGCACGTTAGGGCTTTGGGCAGATGACCAGAAGTGGTTAACGCTCGTTAAACCCTTTGAAACACTTTCGCACGTTTAATAAATACCCAAATAAAGTAATAAAAAAAATGAGAATTTTTAAAAATTTGACGCGCGCGGAGTTTTTTTTTTTTAATGTTTTTTATTTATTTATTGAACAATAAAAAGGAGCGACGCGGCAGTAATGATTGACGCTGGCGCTTGTGAGAAACAATATTATTTTTTTTCGCGGCCTAAATGCAATTCATATGGCAAGATATCAGCAATTACGATACTCTTGAGTGAGCGTAGTGATCTAGTGCGTTGGAGGCCCAATCTTGAAACCCGGATTCAATACGCAGACTCACAACGGCACGCGAATGCTTTCTTCATAATTACTGCTCACTCGTCATTCTTACCTGTTCACAATCTTGGCTCTGGTGTGCTGCTTCGTTTAAGAATTATATGCCGTGCAGCGAGAATTCCCCATCCACAAAAAAAAAAAAACTCTTTGGTTTAACGAATCCAAAAACGCTATGGAATTTTCCTACACATCATCTTACATCACATCGGTCAAACTACGTCCTAACCACAAAAATCACACCTCCAACGAAACCGAGCCGCAAGGATATCATCTTTTCTGTCACGCAGTCTGTGGGACAGTTCAGGACACACGGACCCGACGAATCAGTCTGCTTGTCACCGAGCTGAACCTATTAATCAATGAGCTTTTGATGATTAGGCCTATAGAAAAAAAAGAAAAAACCGACAAACCACAGACAGCGTTCCTAACAGATACCGTGGTTCATAACAACTGCGCAATTCGTTTTTGTCAAGTTATTTATAATCTGACAACTTGAAGGAGTATTTTTAGTTTTTACGATCTCTTATAGTCATTCCACTTGTATTCAACCGTAAAATACAACATTGATGACTAATTATTATCTTATCTTTTCGAGCTTCGTACGACGAATTTAATACTCGAGAGGTTGAAGTGCTCCGTTTTTGATCCTCCAAGGCAGAAGGCCATTTTCGGACATGCGTTTGTCTGGTGACAAAATGACTATGTTAATCAGCTTGATAGTCGCGTTACGTGCAGCAGTAATCAAAGTTGCCTGTTGATGCACAGTTGGTTAAAGTCCAGTTTACAGCCACAACATCCGACCAGCTTGTCGGTCTTAAATGTACATTCCGCCTGCCTTATAACAGCCACGCGCAGATCGCCATCCGTGCATGTTACTGAGATAGTAGACGAAACAGCACGAACGCACAGATTGTGTCGTCACAAACCGGAAAGATTTTCGTATTTTAAAATCACACTTTACAATTTTTTAGGGTAGTTTCTTATAATTTTCCTTCGGCGATCTATTGGCATAAATAATTTTAATTTTTACCGCTTTAGTCTTTTAGATTTTTGATCTCGGGGTAATTAATTATTGGCAAAGGATTAAAAATTAGTACGTGCACACACATATGAAACGTCGAGGTTATTGCAAGCGCCCAAAGGATCATATAATCGCAGGATGCTATTAAATTAGTTCCCAATATCCTACAGAAAATCTCCTAAACGCCACATTTTAAAACGGATTTTGGACTAGCGGTAAGTAATTAAAACTTTGGGGCCGTACTTGATAGAGAGGATCGATAAAAATGGCGCTGGGATGAATGTACCTTTAACAACCCGAGTGTTTCACGAAACTCCTTTCCAGATTTTATTTCTAGATATTTTCTAGAAACGAGTTGAGAGTGCTAAAACGCACAAATTATACGAGTGGCATTCGGTGTGAGAATTTTGGTTTTCTTTCCACAAAACATCGGATTATTTCTAGATTCGGCAGCAGATTTTATTTATGAAGTATTAACAGTCAATGCCTAGCAATATTTTGACTGTACTTACCCCCCCCCCTCCCCCCAATGGATGTTTACGACGTTTGGAATTTACGACGTTGTTCTCTATTTGGCGTAACGATATCCCGTTTCGTCATCCAACCTGTAATTTCGTTTGCTTCGGCGGTGGCATTTCGTATTAAGTAGGCCTAAACCTCATTTTTATGCCGCTGTTTCACCAAGTTGAACATATCCTGATGAGAAGTATAGCTCGTGCTTCCAAAGTCCAGACGGTTCACGAAAGTGATGTCATTTCCCTAATATGGACGAGAAGCAGCTTCGTGTTTCCGTAAGCCCCCTAATATGGGCAGAGCTATACGGATTCTGACGAGAAGCCGCTTCATATTTCCGTAAAAGTCCGACGATTAATGAAGTTGACCGACGTCATTTCCCTAAAATGGGCGTAACTCGAAGCAAGTAAACAGCTTACTCTAATTGAGATATACTGTCAAGATCTGTGGTTTGTTTGTCTGTGACCAATCAAAGACGAGTAAAGCTTCGATCTGTATAATTACTGAAGCAGAAAGGTCCGGTGCGGTATTTTCAGCTTAAGTTATAGTCTATTCAGTGTTAAGCCGAGCATGGTGGTTGTTTTGCAGGAAGAAAACGTTGATGGTTTCTTATGGTTTTTATGGTTTGTATGTTTACCTTTACAACGTTTTACGTATACAATAGTGAAGGTTTTACAACGAAACAGGGAGAAACAAAAACAGCGGAAAAATCCTCAGGGGTGCTGCCACAAGTACCTGGGTTTTTTTCATATTTGTTTCACATGCCCACTTTTCACTTTTTTTTTTTTTTTACATGTTTTGCTATCCACTATTTTCATATTCTGCTTTTCATTTTTTCCCCACATTTTTCGTATACCAACTTTTGGACACTCCATTTTATGCGAAATTCGATGCGCGTTGACTTCAAGTGAACACACCTAATTTCTGGGCAGCAAAACGAAGCGAGTCTTTTTCAGTCACACAGTTTTTGGTTTCACTGTTGCGAAATGCACCACGGACGCATATAAAATTCGGATGGATAATTTTCTGAGTTTTGCCTTTTTTCCACATACTGCTAACATTTTTCGCATTTTATCACATATTTTTTTTTGTCATTAGCAAATTTTCACATAGGTCACATTTTTTTTCACACCGGCAACACCACAGAATCCTGGAAAAAGAAGGGAAAAAAAGTGCGGAATAAAGGCTAGGAAAAAAGTTGAACGGAAAAAAATCAATGAATAAAAAAGCCGCGGGAAAAAACGTTGCGATAGTCGTTTCCCAGTGAAACTCCGCACCCTGCACAATCAAATTCGAGCCAAGACAACCGACATAACTACCAATAACAACAACAAAATCAGGACAAAAAAAATGACAAATCAAGCTTTAGCTGCTTTTTTTTTTCCTTCAGTTTTTTCCGAGGTGTTTCCTCGGCAGCTTGTTTCCCTACGACTTTTTTTCCCCGGACCCCCCCCCCCTCCCCCCCGCATACGTTCATAACACGCTGCATGTGCGCAGTGCCGCAATTAGGGGTGGTGCGAAGGGTGCAAGGTACCCCTACCCAGGACCAAGGGAACCCAAAATTCTCAAGGCAGCGGCCCAACTGGGACAAAATTCACTAGTTTCGTCGGGATTAGGAGTCACTTTACCTCCAAAATTGAGTATTTGTGGAGGAGGGGCCCAACACTCGAAAATTGAAATTAGTGCGTGTATGAAGTTGTGGGATTATTTACTGCCACCAGGAGCAGAACTTCAAAATTGACAACATTTTGCCCTTGAACCCCATTTTGGAAAAAGCTAGTTGCGGCACTGCATTTGCGTAGAAAAGTGGTCAACGTTTTAACAGTTACGTCGAACCTTATTATTTATTTATTTATTTATTTTTAACGGCCTTAGGTAAAGAAAAAGAAAAGTGGTATCCGTCATCCTTAATGTCTTGACGTCACACCAGCGTGATACAAGGATGCTTAGCAACCACGAAACAATGCGGATACCCGGGGTCTTTGTGCTTTTCAGGACGGATATACACTGACGTCAATTATTGCCCCCCACCACTACCTCTAACCCACCTCCCAAACAAAAAATCTGAGTCATACGCACTTTCAACTGTCTTTTGCAACGCAGCATAAACAGAGAACTTTGACCAAGGTTCCGTCTGTGTTCGTTATTGGCTTAATCAGTCTGGCTGATAAGAAATAACGCCCAGCGCATTTAATACAACACGCGGAGAGGCGATGCATGCCTCTTCTGAATCAATCAATCTACGTCTTAAGAGAGATAATAGGCTGATTGGTGCCAGGCGGAGAAGCAGAACCGCCTTTCTCAGAAATGTTTTAATATGTCTCGGTGAATACATGAATATTTAATAATATTGTGGTCAACACTTATCCGGTTGCGTCACGATTCCTGTCTGCTGAGTGGCCGTGGTCCGTAAGAGTGTAGGAATTAGTGTTGGGCGACCCCAGGAGTATATTAAGACACTAATTCGGTTAGGGGGCACGAACAGCGTTGGAGAGCATTACAGCTTTGTCCTAGGATGTGTCGGGAACGAATCTAGGAAAAAACGTCGAAAAGGTCCTGGGAAAAAAAGGTACGGTGCAAAAATGAATTCAGGAAAAGGTCCTTGGGAAAAAGGGACTGCATGAATAGATCTGGGGTAAGGGGGGGGGGGGGGAGTTGTTGTAAAAAGTTCCAGGGAAAAAAGTTCTAGAAAATGTAGGAAAAATGCCGATGGAAAAAGCTGCAGAAAAAAACTCCTTTGCCTGCCAGGCGAAATTCGAGCCAAGGCAACCCCGGATCCTCACGCGGAACAATAACCTATAAAAAAAAGTCTAGGAAAAACCGAAGGAAAAAATCTGCATAAAAAAATAAGTTTTTTGGTGAAATTCCTTTGCCAATTTTTGTAAGTTTTTTTTTTAATTGAGCAGTTTATTTAGTTCCCTCCACAGAAAGGTCTTTGGACCTTTTTTCAGACCTTTTATCTGCCGAAATTTTGTTGTAGACTTTTTTTCCTTGGACCTACTTTCTCTGAACTTTTTTCCTGACCCTTTTTTCCCGAACTTTTTTCCTCGGTCCTTTTCCAGTTTTTCTGGATCTTTCGGGGCCGCCCCCCCCCCCCGCCGGAAATGGAGACTCGTTCGGCGATTTGTTGCACTACTAAAATGCGATTTTAGAATTTAAAGAATTTGTAACGCGATTTGTTTTCACGACAGTAAGCCACGACGGTATTCAAAAGCAGGCTGATGTACAGGTGGATCGAGTCTAGAGAAATTTTATTTTCATACTGTATTACCCAAAATTTAAAGGGCCATACCTCATAACGAAATTCTTATCAATATTTCTCGATCACGTACGATCGCAAAGGTTTATTTACCTACCGTTAATCAGTCTTCAAAAAAAAAAAATCGGTGGTAGTCGTAGTTACCATATAAGGCCTTTTTTTTGGACCAGTATGCATTGTGTTGTCACGACAACGCAAGATCAGGAATGTCGCCGAGTAAAAAAATGTGAAAAGAATGTGAAAATTTTGCTCTCCAGTAAAAGTGTTAAAAATGTGAAAAATGTATCAAACTGGTGAAAAAATGTGAAAATTTTAGCTCTCCAGTAAAAGTGTTCAAAATGTGAAAAATGTATCAAACTGGTGAAAAAATGTGAAAATGTTAACTCTACAGTAAAAGGGTTATAAAATGTGAAAAATGTACCAAATGGTGAAAAAAAGTAAAATATTGGATTTTTTCATAAAAAAAAATTGCATCGTGCAACAAACGACTCAAATAAATTTGACTCCGGTACGTTATACAATGAAGAAAAAATTCAGTTTGAGGAGTTCATTGTTGGCCAGTGGGAGGCAGGTTTTGTTGTGGGCCTTGGGCCGATTCCTTCCTGCCCCCCCCCCCCCAAGCAAATGCAATTCAGATTATTTGTTTAGTCGGTAGCGGCGATGTGACTTGCATTGCGAGAATGTCGAGAATGTGTTTTCGTTTGGAAATAGGCTTATTCAAAAAATTGTGTGGAAAAAAGATGTGAAAACTGTGAAAATGTCTAAATTTTGTGTACGAAAAAGTGTGGAGAAAATTAAAACGGGTGAAGTGAAAAATTGTGACAATCTCACAACCCCCCGGTGGCACCACTCTCTGCAAGATCCAACCAGCAAATTTTGGAAATTGTTGAGTTATAAACATTGAATTTCCTTGAGCGAAGTGAGACAACCTCAACTATAGTCTGAGAGACGAAGCGGGTTAACAGAAATTCTTCTTATCACTTACACAAACGAAATAGACAATTTGCAGAAAAATAATCTAATCATGGGCAAAAACTGAACTGCAATATCGAACACAAAGAACGGAGCAAACGATATGGTTAGTTTCTTATCAAACTTTTACAACCGGGAAGCAGAAAAAAAAGTAGTATTCGACTCGTAAAGAAATCCCCCCAGACACCGATAATTCAGATCCAGACATTTCCAGACTACCCCCTTCCGCTGGGCCTATTGCATTAGTGATCGATGAAGATCGATAAAGCCGTCTGATAAATTAGGTCAAGGATATCGCCGACTTAATCGGTGAACAGTTCGTTGGTTTAGCCAACAATCCGCTGTTAAATTAAAATTACGTCAGCAAAATCTTGGACGTGCGCTACGAACAATTTAACTATGTTTAGAACATCGAGCCATTATAACTAGCTATGTGAGAACTTTACGGATTTAGTATTTTTCACTGTACTGGGACTTATAACTTATTACTTTTAAAAGCTTATTAAAATTAAATCGCAGATTCTTTCCGACTTTCCGACTTTTCTCTGTAAGCGATGACTCAATGGCACTATAAAAAGCTTATTTACCAATGAATGGGTTGAAGAATAAGTAAAGTGGAGAAAGCAGTCAAGTTCGAAAATGAGTAACTAATTTTCCTTGTTTTCAGAACTTCTTGTACTTTTAGGATTTGTAAGAATCCTATACCAGCACTTATTGGGCGTTACCAGCATTTGTTGGACAATGCGATACCAGACATCAGTATCGCGATACCAATCAATACTATTAGCTAATAGCTAATCATCCTGACGTGTGGGTTGGTGGGGGGTGGAGAGGGGGGACGCTCCTTGTCCCTGTTGGAGTCGCCAGCGTTCTCCCCGTGGAGCCAGCGTTCTCCCCGTGGAGTTAGGAACTAATATAACTGACTAGTCACAACTATACATATAGTCACAGACTAGTCACAGCACATGATTGGCTAAAAACAGAACGCGCTAACTTCCTGACGTCATAGTGAACCAAAGCTGGTTAGTCGATTGAACAGACAAAGCCTGAAAGGATTTATACTGAACACGTGCACTTGAATCCATTCTTAACACATGGATAAAATGTTGGTTGGTAAAAGTTTGCATTCTGGGTGGAGCCCAAACGAAAGTTCGGATTGGAATGAAATTTGGCACATCGTTTGAAAGCACCAAAAGTATTGCTGAGCTCGAATTTGCCGTATATCGTTCAATTATAACACGCGAAATGACGATTTTTTTCAACGATTTATTGACCTCACTCTCACCTTCCTACATTTGAAATTCCAAAGTTAAAGGTACATGCATCCATGTTGGCTTTCCTGTATGCCTCAGTTTTGCGACATTAGTTCAAACGTATGTAAATGTTGCCAACATAGTCATTTTCTTGTTTTTTTCTTTTGTGCGAGACGTTTTACGACATTAACTCTAACCTGTGTAAATGTTGTAAACGCTGGTCTAACGGTCCCACGACATACCGAAAGGATTCATGTCCCTTTAAGGAAACCGCCGAAGCATGCCCTGTGCTGCTGATAATCAAGTGAACTTGAAAAGAAAGGGCAAAACAAATCATCATTGCTTTCTTCAGGGTTCAGACAATTTTTTTTAATTCTCAATTTCCCTGACATTTCTATAGGTTTTCCAGGTGTATCCAATTGCAATTTCCAGGTGTTTACGACATGTTTAGTTAGGGAACCAGGAAATAGCTAATGTTTTTATTAATATTTGTACGAAAATAATCTAACATCCCAGAAAAGAGTGGTTTTAGAGACTATAGTCCAGACAGGGCTAAATGTATTTTCATCACAGATGTTGGTACTGGTACTAGCCTAAGATTTCGTTCAGTGTTAAGTTACATCTAAAATACTTGTACATATTAAAGCACAAATTAAATATTTGCTACTAGCCTAGGATTTTGTTTCTGATCTGCTAATTTAAGAGAACTTAGAGAACAAATACAAAGGCATTTTTTTTCAAATTTCTCTGTCTTTTCCCTGATTTTCCAAAAAAATCTTGTTTTCCCTGAAATTTCCCTGAGATTTTGGCTCCGTTTTCATTTTCCCTGAGATCTTCAGGTTTTCCAGGTTTTGTTTGACCCCTGTTCTTATAGCTGAACGAAATGACAACATTTGATCATCTCATTTTAACCATAAGAAAAGCAGGCGAGAGGAAAAAAAAAAACAGTAGGATTCCCGAAACGACGCTACTTCACTTCGATACAGAAAAAACAGAAAAGGGTTCGAAGAATCCTTTCAGCATGGCGACATACGTGGCGTTTACTCTAGCAGAGGGAATGTCGTACCATAGGAGTTGAGTTGTGTTTGGGTGGATAAGCAACTTGACTAAACCGGAAGTTTAAGAGCGCGGCGTCAAAGGCCGTACCGCCACGCCAATCGGCACTCGCGGCCGCGTGATCGGAAATTTACACCCAACGCACTAGGTTTAATCTCTCTAAACCATTTTTCAACATGGCGGAGAAAGCAGTCGACGTCTAGTATAACGCAGTACTAAACTGATATAACGGTACTAAATTGGATTTAGTAATTTTTTTCAATTTATCTGCTTCTACGACATTTTAACTTGTTTAAACTTACTGTTGTCACAGGAAGGAGACTCATGCTACACCGGCTTTCTTGCAAATATGCATTCATAAGCACCCCGTCTCGTGTGTTCCAAAAACACGATATTTACTCCCCCAACAATCGGCGTTAAGGTTTCGTTCGACTGTCAAACTTTGTTACAAAACACAATGGCACCTACGCCTGGCAGTATAACAGTCTCTTATCTTACCTACGTTTGATACATCATAAACAACGTAGTACGGGGCGTATTTCACAGAAAATTCGGTGGAATTCCATTCGTCTACGAGCGGATCAACCGCGAATACCTCATGGCGGCTTGGTCTGGCGGAAGTAGCAAAAGCGCTTTGCATTCTGGGTAACATTCGTGAGTCACGCTTGCCATCGAAAACAACGCACTTCGGCTATGCATTTGAGCTGGGAGTTGCTTATCCACCCAAACACAATCAACTCCTATGGTCGTACGTATTTAAAACCTCAAATTGTATAGCAACATGACGAAGCGGTTTATATAAAACGAAACTACATAGTAGAAGACGTGTTTATACCGCAACACGAAACCAATAACATGCCTGTGTCTGACATTTGCTAAATTCCTGGTTACTATGGTAACTTGAACTCTCGACACCATGTTGCATGAATGAATTGGCATACTCTCTAACCGCAGTTCTTTGCAGTTGGGGCTTGCAACATTAAGAATTCAGGCTACTAAAATTTAGGTCTAAAACTTCTGAGAACCTTAGAATTATTTAAATGCAATCTTCATACTCAAGTTAACACATTTTCCCCTGTGATTGTGGTGCACGGTTACCGCTTTTTAAACAAGCGATCGCTGTTGCAGTATTTGTCAGAGGTGTGCTTCAACACTGTCGTCGGATGTGGCCTCGTTTTTTTTTTTCTTGAGCAGCAACATCCTCGACCTTTTGAATCTTTTAATCATTGTTGAAACTATCGTTACTGAGTGATAATTGCTTGGTTTGCTATTAAATGAGTAACTGTTCGTATTTTTAATCTAGGAAAGATACGTTCCAATAATTATAAACAACGTAGAATAAGTGGCGGCGGCATGTTGTTTACAAGCTCAACCAGTGGTGGTAACCAGTTGGATTCGTGCTCCCTGAAAGCAAAAGAACAAAACAAAAAAACAAGAAAAACAGTGGTGGACAACGTCGCATTTTATTTTTAGCTGGTGACGAGTATGCCATCTTTAGTATGGGATGCGCAAAAAGGCTGCAAATAACGAAACAGAAACTAAATGTGGGAGCAAACGAAATCCTGTTAAAATTAATGTGATAGGTGGCTTAGGCCTATTATTAAAAAAAAAAAGCAACAACTAAAATGTGAAAAAGTCCAGGAAACAATTTACACCCAACAGCCGAAATTTTGCCGAGTGAGTATTGCACCCAGATTTTTAAGGACGGAAATTAACAAGTTAAAATAAACGTAAATATAAATTTAAAATAAATTTCTATTCACTCCGTCTGCAATAGGACAAAAACCTGTTTCCTAATGTACGCTGTGGACCTTTAAAAGCCTATAGCTTCAACTCGTTTTTTCTGCTTGAAAACGACCTCAATCGGAGGTCCGAAATGTGGCGACGCTGTTACTTCTGCGCTTTACATTGTAACATTATTGTAGCATTTGTGACTTTTCTGTCAAGCAGCGAATTCATCAAATGCAGCTATAGGCCATGAATCACGTTGTAGCGTCCTTTACAGCTTGTTGGTTACGTATTCCTAATAAGGCCAATTAAAAGTCTTTGCCAATATATCTTGTCTGAATTTAAATTATTTTATCTAACTCATTTTGAATTTAGGAAGCGCGATAAAAAAGTCGAAAAATAAAACAGAAAGCGAATGGAAAAAAAAACCCAGCCTAATCACTTAGTCTGGTCTACATCCTCCATTCGTCGAAGCGCTTCAAAGATGATGACGTTTAATGAAATTAGCATGAAGTGGCCTACAAGTTGAAAGGTCTGGGCTAATCTATTTTTTTTTTTTAGTTATTTAATATGGTATAACCGATTTAATGCACCTATTGTTGTGGGAATCACGTTCAAGTTGCAGCCGTACATCGAAAATTAAAAACAAAACAAAAAACTGATAAAGAATTTTTCACTAAGTTGAGAATGGT
>JAHWFP010205743.1:0-21540 GCA_023313725.1 Lithobius niger | reverse complement strand
CCCATAATTATTTAGTGTGAGAGCTTTCAATCCAAGTCGTGATTCAGGGTGTCACTCGGTTATGTGTTTCCTATAATTATGTAGTGTGAGAGCTGTAGATCAGGTTTTGGTTCAGTGGGTTACTGAGTTGTGCGTTTCCCGTAATTCTTTAGTCTGAGAGCTTTTAATCCGATTCATGGGTTAGTGCATCACTGGGTTAAGATCCCGAAAATAAAAATGCATTATGTCGCTGTTTTGTGTTTGATGTCGTAGTGAGTGTTATGTAGTTTTGATACTTTACGTATTCTTTGAGCTTGTTGGCATGTCATATAAAATTTGCAACCTGTGACTTTGAACCTGTCTTAATGAATTTATATTTTTGGAGGATTTGTTTTGAGGAAAGGGCAATTTACTGTTATTAGGAACAGCCGAACTATACACACAAAAATTGTGTGACTAGTAAAGTAGTACATGATTAAAAAACATAAAATACCATCGAAAATTTGTAATTTAGTTTACCTCTACTTTTTTTTGAAAATTACGCAGGTTTATTCTCCAGAAATTTTAAATATGCTGTTTGAAATATTGTTTTACTTTTTTTAAATTTGTTGCAGGTTCATGAAATTTGTTGGCTCAAATTCTTCGCCTGAAGAAACGGCTTTCACTATCAAGTGGCACTACATACTTTGTCTAGCTCGGAAACCAAGTTTATAAAAAGGGCTTATTAACAACATTTTATTAATATTATTGTCTCAAGGTTATGGCATATTTGTTTTGTGTGACTATCTCCATTCGTGTAATAAACAACAACGGTTAAAGAAAGAGATAGAGAGAGAGAGCCACTCGTAATGTATTAGTTTGGAGGTTTGTCGCACCCACAACCGAAGCCATGCGTCCAGAAGGCGAGAGGGATAATTTTACTAGGTATTTACCCCGGAACTTCCTAGGTTCTTTACAGGTCACAATTGACACGAGCACGAGGCATCACAGGGCCTTTACTCTTCCTGAAGCCAGGATTGGCTGAGGTCAAATTCGAACCAGAGACCTCTTGCACATGAGACAGTCGTGCAAACCACCAAGCTATCTTGCTTCATCGCAGTGCATTACTGTTTTCTCTGTTTGTTATTTATCCACCCAGTCTATCGACCCAAAATATCTACAGTGTCAGCAGGATATTCAGAGAAAAACAAGCATGCCGAGTAGGTTGAATACGGCTGCACAAAACACAGTTGATTCGGTTGATTTGTACTGTTGTCACTTTCTGTCAGTAGGGTGCATTAGTTAAAGCACAAAAGAATGCTAACTCAGATGCTGCCGCTCTTTTCCATAAAACGTTCAAGATCTTTCTAGCTACTTGAACGTGTTGGTCTATTTACATTTGACTTTAAAACTTCGGGAGTGCCAGTGTGAGAACTTAAAAAGTTCCTAATATTTCAGTGACTTTATAGCTAATAAAAATGTGTCACCTAAAGATACGTGAAATTAAAGTTATTATTTTGAAACTGCCACTAGTTGTCAATAGATGTCGCAATTAACATTTAAAAACGATTCGTTACCAACTGTCTGTACAGCCGAACATACCTCTGTCGCTTAGCCATGTCATTGGCAATGTCCCTTCGTGGCAGCCATATTGTATGCACCCCTAATATAAGTTTTGCTGGATGGATGGTTGAGTGCTGCCATAGAGTAGAAAGTCACTTAGATATCTCATCTTACCTTTCTTAAGCCTGCATGGGGCCTTGATGGTAGTTGCGGCTACTAACGCCTCTGCAAATGCTTTGTGCACGGAGCAGCCTGGAAGTAAAACAATACGGGAGGTATTTGTAGCCGAACTACCGCCAGGGCCAGGTGTAGGCTTGGAAGATGTAAGTTGCAATATCTAGTTAACTTCATAATCTCTAGTGCTGTTGACTTGGAACGTGTAAGCACAGCACAGGAAATAAAATGGATATGTTCTTGCATGATTTGTTTCATCTTTCTGGATGATGCTGGAACAGTTGAAATGCTACAAAAATATGATACTAAACTGTAATAGACACTTGAGAGACTGTAATAGAGCCAGCGCAGCACAACACGCCAAAATTTGTTCTGAAAGTCCAAGTTTTATGCACGTGCAACGCCATCATTTCAGAAAGACTTACGCAGCACGTTTCTAAACTGCTACTCGATATCATCAATCACCTCAACAGTGTCTCTGCAATTTATCAGCGTCGAACAACGTTGAGATTTGGATTGCACCGATAGTAGTAACATGATGCAATTGAATGCAACACAAAGTGACATGCTATGACACATGTTTTGTAACCTGATCCTGGCATTTTAAAGTGACTCACGGCAGACAAAATAAGATGTTTTTAGAGTTTTGTGTGGGCTCACGAAATTGCATTGCAAAAAATTCGGGATGGGATTCGGGAGAGATGGGTGTGACATACATTTTCAGGGAGGTAACAAAATGATACGTTGAGAAGAGAAGGGGTCAAAATTGCGCCAAAATAGCGTGACATACTTTACAAATGGTCCCAGAACGAATAATAATAAGAAAAGGTGCCAAATTCCAAAAAGGCACGCCTTAAAAATTGATGAGGTAGCATTTTAACCCGTGCCCAAGATTATTCCTGGCTGGAAGCTTACGAATGCATATACGTTCTATAGGAGTACCCTCTCACTTTGTATTCCAGTACTCGACGCAAGGCCACCCGGGATGGAAGATGCAGATTTACCTTCCAGGAGCCCAGTTGATTTCACATCGCCAAAATTGTATTTTACCAAATACGTCCTGCCCTAACTACCTTGGTTCTACACCGCGACAAAGGTTCATGATATATGGCCAACAGTCAATTTGAACTGTAAGCTTAGTGTTGTACTAGGAAACAACGATGGTTCTGATTTGATTTGATTTGATTGAGTTCTTACGAGTTTAAAACACCATACATTCAAGGCTACTCTACCCTTCCTAACCTAACCTTAACACTAAACACAATGCCGAGGTTTCTGTACTCGTGCTTCAACAATGGAATTAATTATTTGGATAAAAATAAAACTAAACCTTTAGCCAGGGATGAGCCAGTATTGTTTCTATTATCTAAAGGTTATTGCCCGTAAACTGCGGGCCATTCGGTAACAATGCACAAGCGCCCACGGACGATTGTTTCCGAATGGCCCAAGGTTGAGGGTTTTAACCGACTTAATATTCCGCTCGCCATAACAATTGATCTGCAAATTCCTTTAAAATTCCTTTAAAAGCAGTTGTTTAAAGGGGTTATTCCACGTTGGATTTTCGTTGCATGAACAGTGATGAGGCATTCGGAGTCGAACAACAATGTATAAAAAATGTCTACATACTCGTTGTCCCAAGAATTTTACAGTTACAGTACTTTGATTTGGTAATTTCTCATTTCCAACAACAATGCTCTGGACGCGAAATTTTTTTAATAGAAGTTGTCTGGAGGGGCTATTCGGCATTGAGCTTTCACTGCTTGAACGGTGATGGGGTACTTCGGAATCGAGCAACAATGCTAGACTATCTAAAGGGGATCGGTTGCGCAATAGCCATAACCATATTTCTTAATATTTCGTTGATAGTTAGTGTAGTTGTTGGCCCGCTGTTTATAAAATTGCATTATTTGACCATTGTGTCTTCCGTGCCAGTAACTAGAAAGCGGGTATTCAATCAGGTGAATGTTAGGTCCGAGCAATGTAGTGTATTCACGCCTATTGTGTCGATGTTTGTAGAACAATTCAATATACAATAGCATATGACACAGCACCCAATACAACTACACATCACAACAGAGAACAAAATACTACAAAACACAGCCCGACACTATAAAACAGAACACGGTACAACACAGTGCAATGAGGCAATGAAACACTACATAAGAGCACAGCCTGAAACAAATCAACACAACACTACACAATACGACACGACAGAATCCAATAATATGACCGAACCTAACGCTGCAGAACACATGCTCCAAGACTACACAACACTACATAAAATAGACAGTACAATGCAACACAATTTAACACTACACATTACAAAAGATACACCCCATTGGAACAATACAATACAACATAATGCGACATTGCAATATACCGATAAAATACATCACAAAGCAACCAGCACACAACATAAAAATACATACCGTAACGTAAAACAACCCAACACACCAGTTCACAAGACAACAATAATACAACACAATACAGCATAATACAACAACGCATCGCAATATACTACCGTATATATAGCACACACACACGAAAATACACATTCCAGGTCAGTGAAATTTCCCATCTGCATTCAGTTTCAAATCAAATTTTAATAAGTTTTATTCGTTCTATAATTATTCTAAAGCTCGTACGTTTTTAAAATTTGTAAAGTTTCGAGTAAAAAATACATATTGAATTTCCTTATTTGTTTGACATCCTCTGATAATTCCTTCTTTCTCTTTTCTAAAGAAATGTAGAATTTTCTGTGACCGTTATTGTATATATTATGTGTGAAATAAAAACACTAGTGGGTTAAATTTACGAACAAAAGGTTTAAGAAGAGGTTCAGCAAAGATAAATAAAAACAGGACCCACCCGGGTTTGAACCCAGGACCTCCCACACTCAAAGCGAGAATCATACCACTAGACCAACGAGCCAATTTCGTGCATCGGGTTAGTTACACTTTTTAGTGGTAAATTATGAGCTCTCTTGCTGTATAGTGACATCATTAAGTGTGTGTTCGTACATATGATGTTACTCTAAAATAAGTATCAATTAAATAAATAAATAAAAATCGCTGTATATTATACACAGTGGCCTGCACAAAGAAGGGCAGTATCCCACTGCCCTGCCATTTTCGCAAAATGACATCTTAAAACCATATTGTAATCTATCGTTAACCATCAAGGTCAAACGGTGTTAGCTCTTAGGCCTACTTTAGCTTTTAGGCAGAATTTTTATTAGCCATTTTAATATCGTAACAGCTGCGTTTGAGGGTAGACCTCTACATTAATGCGCCACGGTATCAAGACTACATGTCGCCATGGCAAATAAGAACCTTTAAACTATTGGACGCAGGCATGTTGTTGTTTCATGCTGTGGTATAAACACGTCGCCTGCTGCATGCTTTTATATGTATCGTTCGCCTTTTCATATTCGAGATTCTCATCGCAAATGTAAACGCTACTTTAACCAAGCATTCTGTATTCAAATGATGCTAAGGTGTATCGTTAACGGAATCCTTTTGTTTTTCATGGTTGCGATCTGCATGTAGTGGATAAAATACAACAATCAAATGTTATCATTTCTTTGAGTTACGTCGAAAACGGTAGTTAACAACGACGTTTTAATTTGTCATGTTTTTTAAAGTTCACTTGACTGCCACCAGCATGATGCATGCTTCATCGGAATTTCTTAAACAGGACTCTATTACAGTACCAACCTGATCTTGGATGAAAAATAGCACAGAAGGCTCGGGTGGGCAATTTGGGCGCCGAAAACGCCACTTATGCGATTGATTTGATCGTTGATGCTTTCTGTCGACCGAGGGCGACACCGACCGTACAAACGTGTCGCTTTTTGTTTTGAAAGTGTATTACCGGCTGTTTACATGATAGCAAGACGCCACATGAAGCAACACTTCATGGTGTGCCTTACAGTTATATATTTTATCAGTGCACTTGTCCAATAGCCGCGCCAAAACGCGCCTATTCATGCGCAAACAGGACTGCATAAACGGCTCCTACTGGCTCAACCAGGCGGATCTGGTTCTATGCAGTGCAGCAGGTCACGTGACATAGTGCCTAAGGCGAGGTCTATTGTTCTCCCCCGCATATGAATACGAGGGGCTGAGAGCAGATCTGGCAGAAAGTCAAGGAGAGACAACCGATAAGGTCGTCTCTCTGAGCACTACGCTAGGGCTGACCAGGCTTCTAAACCTGAGGCAGTGCCTAATAAGTGAACTCTGAGTACAGAACCCCTAACTGTACTGTAATGTGAGAATTGTGCTGGAGCCTTTGCTTGAAATCAATCGTCCACTCCCTGAGTCGTCACATATTTTGGGGGCCTGCCACGATTGAACCTAAACCTTCGGGATATGTAATTTATGCTTCTAAACCTTCGGAATAGAAAAACTATAAAGCAGTCCATTAGAAGATTTGAGCGATTTTTTTTACCTGCACGGTAGACAAAATCGTAACAATTACGGTAGAATTATTCTAGAAACTAAAACGCTTTGGAATACCATACTCTGGGGGCAAACTGTAAGTACAGTTGCCAGAGGCTTTTTTAAGACGGAAAAGTGGTCTTAAAATTAAATGCAACCCACTTTTTTTTTCTTCGGAAAATAAAAAGTAAAATAAATCGTGGATATACTTCGCAATAAGCAGAAAGACTCATTGCTAGGTATTCATGATTTTGGTTCAGCTTTCCGGTCAGTTAATCGAAAAAGGTTAATGACTGATTGAGCAACCCCGTTTGTTACGCACGTTATTAATAAAACGTTAAAAACGGAGGCAAAATTGTAAACTCAGCCGAAAAATTACAAAATGCCGTTTTTTATTCTTTCTGGAGGGTAAAGGAAGGAAGGAATAAAGTCACCAATTTTCTGAAAAGAAAATAAAGATAAACGCAAAACCACGAGTGTTGGAAACTAAACCGGCACACAGATATTTGTAAGAGTTGAACAAGCGAAGGAGTACACTTTGACAACTGTGAGTTGAGAGTTAAATTGATTAGTAATGAGCTAACTGAGAAATCATTATTTTGAAATCATTTTGGCTAGTAAACTTAAGAACACTAATTTGATAAATAAATTAAATGAAGTGTTGAAGGAAAGTACGCTTGGATATAAAACTCAGAAATGGTCCGAGATGAAGTATTACTTCGTGACAAAAAAAAATGCGGAAGCGCTAAAATTTATTTCTCTTGTGTGCAACATTGCAAGTTGTGGTGGCTTGTGATCGAGCATTTCTTTTAAATAATGATCTAAAAATTGAGTAAACATGACAATGGAAAACTCAAGGAAAAGATGGTGGATTGATGAGGGCAGAAATGCACCATTAGTCGAGGATTTAGGAGAAGATCTGGATGATCCTTGGGGTCAAGACGGGGACACTTTTTATCCTGAATTTTCGGGGTTAGAAAGAAGCCCTGTTCACTTATCTTGGAGCGTTCAGATGGAGAAAATCGACTTGATAACGGGACGCAACAGGCCAATTTTCGAAACTGGGCAGAACACTGTCCGGAACCTGAGGACTATCGTGATACTGTGTTGGGGCAACTCGAAAATTGTCTAACAAGAGATTGATATGGAGTAAATGTCGACTCACAAGCTCGTAATGTTTCTCAACAGAACGAGAACGTGAGAAGACCATTGTGTACCACGCCTCGTGCACCCAACAACGACCAAATCGGGCTGTTGATGGTAGCAGTAGGGCACGACACCCTCGTCGCCATCAACTACAAGGAGCCAATACAGACTGAGTGGTTCAGGAGACGTGCGGTGGTCGTATAAGGTGGCAAAATCCGGTGGTCCAGAAACCGGAAGTGGATATTTGGAGGTATAGACAACCTCGAAATTAACATGGTTTGCGACCAGAAAGGTCTAGTAGGGATGAGGGCAGAATGGCTCACATCCGGACTGGCCGAAACGACGGAATTGAGGGAAACACAACCGTAGGAGTGATTTTTCAGGGAGTCTGAATACACAAAACACGTTTCCAGGGTTTAGTGAAAAGGCATCAAAAGTCGACATGGCTACTTATAAAGGACACACCGATGAAAAATCACCAAATGAAATGCATGTGCATTAGGCTTAGCAGATTCACATGTATTATGAACAATCATTCCACTCGCCATGCAAAGTGAGGCGGAAAGACGGTTTAGGGTATTCGGATCTTTTCGAATTTGGGAAGCGTTTGTTGATGATTTCAAGTTGGAGTTTGAAGGCCCAAATTACGAGGATGGTCTAAAACGCAAACTGGAAATAAGGACTCAGGCACCTGACGAACCTTTTTCTAGTTATGCCCAGGCGATCAGTGGGTATTTTGACAGGTTGTGGCCTAAATCGTCTGATTCTGACAAAATCAGGCACAAAATGGCAAACATGCACTCTGATTACAGACAGCATCTCGAGGGTCGATGGGTCGACTCCCTCCGAGGATTGGTGAGAGAAAGATCGAAGGTTAGTAGGTTACTGGTTGCCCAGCTATCCTACCGGCCGCCACCCAACTCATCCCTGTCTGCAAGCAAGGCTGTTGGCCGAGCTACTCACAAATAGAGCAGAAAAGCCAACCCAATAAAAACCCGGTGGTGCTTCGCGTGAGTCAAATAAGCGCGAAACCGGCAACTGGGTTTCAAGGGGTAGAACCAGTGAGTATGGTTGCATTCAACCCGACCGGTACCATACAGTACAAGGTACCAGTGGTATTAGCAATACAACGGCTGCTCCAAAAGCAGCAAGTGTGGAAAAAGCTAGTGTCACAAAAGATAAGGAACCACAACAGCAAAAGGAAAGGCAACCTTTTGATGGTGTTTGTTGGACTTGCCAGGAAACAGGGCAAAGGTCAAATAGGTGTCCGAAAAAGCCAAAAAAAACAATGGGTACGGTCGTTAACCTGGTTAAACAAGGTTACGACCAGGAAAAACGATGATTGGCGAGCAAAAGCAGGACTTTGGAAAGGCACGCTAAAACGTGTTTTTGTACAAAATGTTCAGCTTTTTAAAGGCCTAGATGAGGAAACTAAGGATGGCAATGTGCCTTTAATTTATGTTACAGTTTCAGGCTTACCATTCTCAGCTTTAATCGATACTGGTACCAGTTCGACGATCATTTCCGGTGCCACAGCACGAGCTTTGCAAGCAAAGGGCATAAAGTGGCGCAGGGACTATTGTATCCAATTTATCTTGGGCGCTGGAAAAATCCAACGTGAGGGGTACATGAGATCGATAATCAGGAGGCTTGGTGGTTACAGTACTCAGCAAACTTTTTAATTTTGGAAATTCAGCTGATAATGTAATTTTAGGAAGGGACTTCATGGCTGAAACAGGGCTTATCCCAGACATACCAAAAGGTGGCTGGCGTATTGTTACTGAAGAGCAGGAAACTATCCCTTCTGCTTAAGTTGGGCTGATGAAAACTGAACAACTAAAGCAACTTGATGTAAGTTTGGAGAGAGAGCAACGTTCTAGGGATGATGGAATCTTGGAGAAAAAAATTCAAGACGCTCACTGTTGAAATACACAACGCAAGCAGCTAAGAAGGTGTTTAATTGACTATAAAAAAGTTTTACATCTAAACGGGCAGCATACATCTCTACAAGCACCAGATTGAAATGGAACCGGGAACTCGACCAATTCGGTTGCCACTTCGACCAGTAAACAAAAACACTAGAGTATCGTTGAATAACAGATGCTCGAGTGAATTCGTGATGACGTCATTGAGTGCTCAGGTGTCACCTTGCAGAGCTGTGCCTTGCCTTTTCCCGAAAAAGGGCGAGGAAGAGAGAAAAGATTCTGCATTGACTACCGCTTGGCGAACGCTAAGACGGTGAAGGACTCGCAGCCGACCTCGAATGCTTGTCAAGTATTTGCAATGCTTGGGAAAGCTAAGTGGTTTACAGTTCTTGACATGAAATCAGGATTTTTGCAGATCGGTATGGAAGCCGAGAGCAAGAAGTACACCTGTTTTTGTTGCGATATTGGGGCGTGGCAGTTTTAAAAAATGCCATATGGGCTCTGCAATGGGCCTGCGTCATTAGCAGGGTCATAGATCTGGCTCTAGGGGATGCTATGTATTACCATACGATGTGCTACATAGACGATTTGATAATCTACTTAATGGATTACCAATCATATCTGCTACACATCGCAGATGTACTCGATAGGCTTGGAAAAGCTGGGATGCCCATAAATCTGAAAAAGGCACAAGAAATTTCCTTTCTTGGGCACCGAATCCGTCCTCAAGAGATGTCACCCTTGCCAGAAAAAGGTACAGGTGATAAAGGATTTTACAGAGCCTCGCAACTTAAAGTGGCTGCAACGTTTCCTTTGCATGATGGGCTTTTACCGTGCTTACATCAGGTATTTTCACGTCAAAGCTAGCAATCCTTATCAGTTGTAAGTCAGATGCAGTCTGGGTGTAGACACAAACTCACTCAGATGCAGTGCAACAATTAAAAGACAGCTTAGCAAACTGTGTTTTAGCACTTGCAGATCTCAACAAGCGTTTTGAAATTTCAACGGATGCGTCGGGAGCAGGTTTTGGGTATGTCATCTCTCAACATGTCGAAGGACATGGGCTTACCAATCGCATTTGCAGGCAGGAAACTGACTGATTGCGAGAAAAAACATTGCGTGTCTGAATAAGAAATGGGTGCTGTAATGTATGCCGTCAGGAAATTTTGGCCTTACATTGAAAACGCTCCTTTTTCTGATCGAGACAGACCATAGTGCATTGTCGTTCTTGAAGTCCTTGAAACAGCCTTCAGGAAGACTAGCAAAATGGGTTCTTGAACTTCAATGAATGGCTTTTAAAATCCGTTACTAGAAACGCTCCTTAAACCAGGTAGCAGATGCATCTCTAGGATGTATAAGGACGAACCTAAAGGCTCCATACTGAACATAGATTGTAAGGTGGTACAAGTAAAGGTAACTGAGAGACCCAACGAATTTCCAAGTTTGGACGATATCCGTAAGGCGCAGGTTGGTGACCCTTGGTCATCGCGCCAGATTAGCAGGTTAGGTAATGTAGCTGTCAGATCAACAGCTGCAGACGGAAGCAGCAACTGCATAGGTAAGCTCTGCTTGCGTGATGGGATCTTATGTAAAGGCTATGTTTCACATAACGTTCATGATGTAGTTGAAGGTAATACATGTTTCAAAGCTTTTTTACCGATGTCGCTACGTCACAACGCGATTGCTGCAATTCATGCCTCACCTTTAGGCAACCATTTTGAAGTGTACAAAACTCTGAAAAGGATGCAAGAATTGGTGGGAAGGATTGGCATGAAGAAGAACATTGTAGAGTTTGTTCCCAGCTGTGAGAAGTGTCAGACTTGAAAAACTGAAAATTCATAGTCTACAGGGCTCCTGACCACAATGGTTCCTTCCAATGTCCCTTGGAAACGTGTATCAGTTGACTTTCAGGGACTGTTACCGGCGAGCCCTAGAGGACGATGTTGGATACTCGTACTCCTGGACGAATTCAGTTCGTGGCCTGAACTGTATGCTCACAGGACGGCTAAAGCGAAGCAAGTTGTGGAATGTGTCAAAGATGTTATCTTAAAATGGGTTTTTTGGATCGTATTTTGTCAGAAAACGACCCTTGCTTCATAGCCCAAACATGGAAAAGTCTGTGGAGGGACTGGGGAATTAAAACTCGGTACCTAACAGCCTTTAATCCAAAATCAAACCTTGTGGAGAGACATAACAACATAATAAAACAAACCTTAAGGCTCCATACTGAACATAGATTGTAAGGTGGAACAAGTAAAGGTAATTGAGAGACCCAACGGATTTCCAAGTTTGGACGATATCCGTAAGGCGAAGGTTGGTGACCCTTGGTCAACGCGCCAGATTACCAGGTAAGGTAATGTTGCTGTCAGATCAACAGCTGCGGACGGAAGTAGCGCCTGTATAGGTAAACTCTGCTTGTGTGATGGGATCTTATGTAAAGCCCATGTTTCACATAACGTTCGTGATGTAGTTGAAGGTAATACATGTTTCAAAGCATTTTTACCGAAGTCGCGATAGCCCAAACATGGAAAAGTCTGTGGAGGGACTGGGGAATTAAAACCCAGTACCTAGTGGCCTTTCATCTAAAATCAAACCTCATGGAGAGACATAACAAAATAATAAAACACATGTTACGTTGTTTTACATCTACCCACTGGGAATGGGATTTACATTTGCAGGAATTCGCTTTTCCAATGCGAAGTTTTGTGTCCGAATCTAGTAAATTTACACCTAGTGAATTGAACATTGGACGAAACCCGACTGGTCCGTGGGGTCTTGAGCTGTCTCAACTAACGATGGAACAGCTCCCCGCAAAAGCACGGGACTTGGACTTGGACTTGAAAATCATGCAGCGTTTTTCTGAGATGTATAAACTAGCAAAACAGTCTATGAAAGCATCTAGGGCACAGAAAAAGTCTACTTTGACAAACGACATAAGCCTCTTACTTTAAAGGTAGGATAATTTGTTGTTTGCCACACACACACACACTCAGTAATGTGGCACGAGGCGTAACTTCCGCTCTCGCACCTAAATGGACTGGGTCATTCATAATTTCGGCAGAAAAATCAGAAAAAACGTTCATGCTACGTGACATTCAAGATGGAAAAGAAATTGGCCCTCTTAACACTTCACAGCTCAAGCCTTACTTTTTTCTGGCGGGCACTCCTCTACCAGTTGTGCCTACACCCCCGAGAAAGAAAGAAAATACCTACAAAGCTGCTCACCCGTATAACCTACGAAAAAAGTAGGACGTAGGAGGGGGGGGGGAGCAAGTTCCTGAATTCGGAATTTTTTTTCTGTGTTAACGCACTTGGGTCAGTTTTGCCCAAATACTACAAAAAATCTAAAGATTTTGACATAATACACTGGTGCAGAGAAATAGATTAACTGTGCCTGTGTGATATCTTTCAAAACTATTAAAAAATACTTTTATAGATAATACAAATTTGCCACGAAAGTCTACGTATAAATTTAAATTATTATTTTGAAAACCGTCACTAGCTACAATAGATGTCACGTCTGTCCGTACAAAAATACTTCTTCGAAGAACAGACATTGACGAAATGAACCCGTCATGGCGGCCATTTTGTCTACCACGCTAATATCGTTGTAGGTCGGGCCAGATAGTTTACAGGCTATGCTGTAACTGGTCAGGTTTCCGAATTTAGAATGGTGAGAGTTAACTCGACAAATTCGAAAAATTGGTTTTTCTTCCGTAATAATTGTTCGATTTACGACAAATTCAAGCTTACCAAATTTTGTTGGGATTCAAGCTTTGTAGCAAATTTCATTCCAATCCGTTCTTTCAGTTGGACTCTACCCAGACTGCAAAAGTGCAACCAACCAACCCACCAACATTTTGCAATTTGGTGTCCGTTACAAGCTACATTACACTCGCTTCACTCACTTCGCTCTGCCAATAATAAAATAAATATGAAAGCCTCGTTAGTCATTTTTAATCCAGCAGTAATAGTTTACAGTATTTTGAAACCACGCCATGGACGAGTAAAGTAATTCTTTAATCTCTACAACGAGTGAAAAGAAAAGTGCACAAATGAATGAAGATCTTAAAATAATTACATTTTTGTGTTTACATTAATTTGCACGAATTCACTTATTGGACAAATAATGATTTAAAAAATAATGGTTCTGGTAGCAGTAGAATCTCATCGATCACTGTTTGGATCTATGACGGTATTATTCGCTTCATTGTAAGCAGTGCTAGGTAGCGGTGAATTAAACTGCAATAATACGATGAGGTAAGTAATAATTGTTCCCACGATCTGCAACACAGAAAATATGTCCTCATACGGTGTTACTTTGAAGAATTTTAGGTTATGAAATTTGACTATTACTTACGGTGGTAAATGTTCCCATATTGATCCGAAACAAGTTCCCAGCAGCAGTTATTTCCAATGGGTTTTGTATTAACTTATTAGACAAAATTACAATCTACAACAGGGAAATAGGATTAATTAAATTCGAATGTGGCAAATATTCTATTTAACACAAAGTGAGTTATGAATGCATATACATGAAACAATTTAACAACTGGCATTGAGCATGACACACGCCCTGACAAAAACGAATGAATTTAGATTTTGATTGTCTACTGTGTGCTTGTCTGTGTGTGTAATTTCCTATTTGGGAGAGAGTAAATTTGCAACTTTGTTATGATTTAATTCAAATGTCATGAGAAGGAAGTTTTGGTGCAGAAAATTCCCGTGTTCGAAGAAGAAATTCCTACCTCAAATACTTTTGAGTGTTAACCAGATTTTTAGCCTAGTTTCTACAACATCGGTAAGCTAGCAGGATCCCGATTTAAAGAGCTAGTGGTCCCGGGAATACATCTAAGTACCTTACTTGCTACCTACCATGTAGCCTCTCTCGTTCCGATGCCGAGACACGGTTGTGTCAACAACACAACGGAAGACGCATTGTAGTTTTTCTCACTCTGCTGAGTAATTGTGATACACTGAACTAATTTATATGCCTAGTACACATTTTAACCAGTTTTGTTGCTGTTCGCTAGTACGGATTTTGACGTTTGCTTGCAATTTGATCTTTTTGTTTTGTATAGGCATGAACACGTAATCTCGTTAGGTCTTCATGAAATACACTACACCGATTTAGTAAATTAGTTGAGATGTCTGTCTGTGGGGAGCTGTGCTCCTAAACCACGAATGCTTAAACAACTCATACACTGACATCGAAGATGGGCGATGATGCTGCACAAGTTTGTAGACCTATCACTAAGTGGATATATGAGCTGCAGCTAAAGATTTCTGATCAAATTTCCTGAATATATTCTGTACCGAGCTATTGCCAGGTTAACTTTGATCTTTGACAGTCAATTTCTCCAAACATCTGGCCTAATTTTATTGATTTTCTAAATTAATTCTATAAATACAGCGTAGAATCTATGTGCAAAATTTGAAATAACTAACAATTTATTCAAAAGTTACCACAGAGATACAGCTGATGACAGACAAACATCATCACTTGATGATACCTGCTATGCACGTTTAAAATCTATAAAATGGTGTTTCCACAAAAAAGTTTTTCCAAACGAAAAATAAAGCAAACATAAAAACAAAAACTGTATACCGCTAAATCCGCAAACCAATTTATGTTAAATTATTCCGAACGGCACAGAGCTTAATTAATGGTAACCTATACTTAACCCTTTACTGCGCACACTAAACTGAAGGTGTGTTTTAGAGAATCTATTAATGTTTTTGATGAACGAGGTATGTACCAAGTTTTATACCAGCTGATAAAAATCCGAAATAGCGGCCAAAAATAGCCTCCCAAAAAAGGTATTCTGCTTGTCATTTCTAATTATTTTCAATCAGGGTGAGTAGCGGCTGGTTACGAATATTCAGATCAACCTCTTCACTAAGAAAGTTGCCAACCAACTTTTATGGTTGGTTGAGAACGTAATACCTTCGAGACCATAAAGTATCTTGTATAAAAGCACCAGGTCTGACTTGAGTCTCACAGTCCAGGGAAACAAGTCCAGTTTCTGTTTTAGAACTGGAAGACTTTTTGTGAAGGGGCAATGAACAGACTCTACCAGGTATGGTGACCACGCCTAATTTGTATACTTTAGCAGGGAATGAACAAACACACTCAAAATCCAGACCTTTCGTTCAGTTGTCCTGGATGTAAAACAGCGGTTTACTATAGCAAGATGCCCAAAAGTCATTGTTGATATCTTCCTACAGTACAAAGAATATTTGAGATCTGATGTAAACCAGACCCAGAGATCGCAAATTTTTTATACGTGATACTATCAAGGATAAATATTAGCCTATGATGGACCACTCATTAAATGTTTTCTGATAGTCGACGTAAACAACCTCCATATTTATACTGATGTTTAAAGCACTAGACCACAATTCAAGAGTATGTAGAAGCTGGTGTGTCGCAGAGCATCCTGGCATAAAACCAAGTTGGTCAGAATTTATCTAGCTATATTCCTCCAAATAAGCCAGCAAATTCGTAAAAATAATAGATTCCATTATTTTGCATGGAACCCCTGTGAAAGAAATCGGGCGATAGTTTTTTACACAAGCTGTGTCTCTCTTTTCATACATCGGGATTACAAAACTGTGTGCCAAATTTGTGGTAGAACACCTACTTGGAGCATTATGGTCAATATTCTATCAAGAGGGTAGCAGATTTATTTATAAACGAAAGCGGAATATCTTTCAGGACCTACCACCTTACTATGTTGTAGATCAGATAAGGACTTCGATAAAGAACACTGATAAAAAGAGAACCGAATTTCAAATACCAGTTTGTAGATTTTCAATGAATGGTCAAGGATGTTTTCTCTATCATCTTTAATGCCATCCAAAACAAATGTCTAATTCGAAATCTCAGCTTTTTGCACAATATCCAGAATGGAGTTGACAAATTACGTCAATGGAACTAGTGTCTGGGATGTGCACTTTTTTTGTCAATACAACCGAAATAGAGCGATGATGCATTTCCGTGATACATCCACGACAATCTCTAATTCGTGTAATGAGCACCTCTTTCCTACCTAGTCAGTATAATTACTTTGGTAGGCGTTATAATTTGCTAAAAGCCTCAGTTGCTGTGTTATTTTTTTTTCATATGCTAAACTTTTCGGCAAAATTTGGTAATACTGTGTGGTAAGCGTTGAACCGAAGATTTACCACCAGATTTAGAGCACTACTTTTTGCAACCCAGTTTCCAATAATCTTCAAGGAGCCCTAGCGTAAAACAGTGACTTAAAAGAGGCCATCATTACGTGTGAACATTTACCAAGAATGGACAAAGGTGAATAACATTTATTTTTTTGGCAATAGACATTGCTGGGTTTGGCAGTGCACCTGGAAATATCCCAATGCAATGGTCACTTGTGCTGAGATGATCACCCACAAACACAATGTCCATGTCTTCTCGCTGCAAGGTCCGGAGAGGAGTTCACTCTAGGAAACTGTCTTCTATTCGTAGGAAAAAACTTTCTCCCTGTCATTGCTTGCGGGCCAACGGGACTCATTTAAATAGAGTTACTTATTCCTCCCTTCAAAAATCCTAATCCCTGTGCGTAAAGAAACTTACCATTGAACTTGAACAAAAAAATCCTTGAGGAATCAAATCCCTCGGCCCTCTTCCGCTTTTACCGCTTTAAAATACTCGGAAACGTAATTACTTCTCCGTTTGAAAAGGCTGAAGCTTTTAACTCCCAGTTTTCTCGACACGGTATTTTGGACGATACCAGACATGTGTCTGTACTGTCTGTACGGATGTTGTGGTTGGGGTGGCAGACATCTGCAAAGCTCTGTGCAGACTCAAGCCAAGCCACTCTGTCGACCCTGCGGGTGTCTTTTCCTTTTTCTACCAGAAAATTGGTGACCAAATTGCGTTCGCTCTTCACATTATTTTTTTCACTCTCCTTCTCCACGGGTGTTTTACCCCTTATTTGGTCCACTGCATCTGTGGTACCTATTTTCAAAAAAGGGAATGCCTCTGTCCCACAAAATTATCAACCAATCTCCTTCACAGTTGTATCTTGTAAAATTATGGAATTCATGATGAATCAATGATGAAACATATAAATGCCTTCAATCTTATTAATTCTGACCAGTTTGGGTTTAGGCCCGGCCGATCCACGGTCCACCAACTACTTGTGGCACTTGACAAATGGTCTAAGGGTATCCAGACATACATAATTATTTTTGACTTTAAAAAAGCATTTGAGTCTGTAATTCTTTCAAAATTGTTATACAAACTGTATTCTGTTGGTTTCCAGGGAAATCTTTTGGCTTGGATTGAGGACGAGTTCTTCTCGCCTGCAGATATCATCAGTGGTGTTTCCCAGGGCTCAGCTTTGGGACCACTTTTGTTTATTATTTTTCCTAAGGATCTTACTTGCAATGAAAATTCTGTTTCCTAGGAAAAATTTGCAGACGACCTTAAACTGCACCCCCCCCCCCAGTTATTTCACAGAAGATGCATCTTGTCTGCAGTCTAAAGCCTTATCGACTTTATCTTTGATTGGTTCCTCTCTCCTCCGATAAGTGTCATAGTTTTGCTATTGGTTGATCTTCCAGCAGCCATAATTATTTTCTGGGTGAATCCTGCCTGAGGGAAACTGTATTTCTAATCTTAGTGCTGCAGCAGCCAGCCGCAGATCAGCAATGGTTCGTTGTTGTTTTAACTCTAAAAACATCGGTATTTGGGCTTATAAAGTCTTTGTCAGGCCAATGCTGGAGTATGCCAGTCAGGTCTGGTCACCTAATCTCCTTAAGAATATTGATCGGATTGAAGTCGTTTAAAGGAAACGTACTAAGGCGTTGCCCGGCATGCATTCTTTGCCGTACAGTCACCGGCTGCATCTTCTCAAGCTGGACACACTTGAGTACAGGCGCTTGAAGGCAGACCTGGTTTTAACTTTTTATGCTCCCTTTGGAACTCCCATTTTTCGAAATTAACCTGTTCACTAAAACTCGCGGTAGCTGTTTGAAGCTCGTCCTTCCGAGATTTCGTCTAAATTCCCGGAGGTTCCTCTTCGCTCTGAGAGTGGTACCTGTTTGGAACTCTCTTGATGATTCATTGGTTACCGCCCTAACGCCGAATTGTTTCAAGACACGTCTAACCACCTCTATCATTCGCCCTTTCCTTCTGCGCCCCGAGCATTATTCTTCGCAAACATAATAAACTTTTTACCTGAGTCAGCAGATTGAGGTTCGGCCACGAATCCTTGCACCTCCCTTTCGCCCCTTGACATGCGGATCAAATTTATTATTTTTAATGAATATCAACCTATCGTCTTGCAAAAACATCAGGTCGAGAATGCTTTCACCGTGCGTTGGTTCCATAACATATTGAATGTAGTCCAAGCGGAACGATTTGCTCAAGAAAGGAGCAGTGGTGGAAATCTTTCACGGTCAAATTTTTCCAATCTACAGTCAATAAATTGAAATCGCCTAAATCAATATTAGAGGAGGATGACCTAACTGCCCTGGCAAAAAAGGACGTTCGTGCTCGATGAAGATATCGTCATAACTGTCAGGAAGGTAGCTCAGAATTAAGTTTAATTTTTGCTTAGGTAACATGACTAACAATGCCTCAATTTCAATTGAGCCACCATCGCAAACCACATCAAATCTGTGACGATAGAAAACAACGATGCAGCCACCCCTGGATGGTCTGTCAGGTCTCAGAATTCTATATGGAAATGAGCTGATTACCATACGGTCTGTCAGGCTGGGTCTCAGCCAAGTAGCCACTCCAAAAATGATATCAATCACATACAACTAGTGCCAATAACGATCAAAAGCTGCCAAGCAGAGGCTGTGTCAAAAACTGTGTCCAAAAACCAGTTTAAGGAATAAACTGATTTGGAATGAAATTTTGTAGCAATACTATTTGAAATACGGGTGAACGAGCTATCTACTAAGTTTTGTACCAGTTGAAAAAAATTAGAAAATAGTGGCCGAAAATGGCTTTAAAAAAATCTTTTTGGCTGGTTATTTTGTAAATGTTTAATCAGGTTGAACGCAAATTGTTTAAGAATATTCAGAATAGCTTATTCAACTTTTATGAAATATCAAGCTAGTGGCCAAAAATGGTGTCCAAATACAGGTTTATAGCAGTTACAGCCAAACATGTGAAGTGACTTGAATAAAATTTGGTAGGAATACTCTTTGAAATACAGCTGTACAAAGTATGTACTTGATTTTATACCAGCTGATATGAATTTAAATTGTCAGCCTAAAATGGCGTTCTTTTTTTTTTGGCTTGTAATACCTAAATCGTTCATCAGAGTGAACACAAACTGCTTACAAATTTAGAATTACTTGTTCATCAGAAAAATTGTCCCATTCGATTTTCGCAAAATCCAAAAGGGTGACTGAAAACGAGTCCAAAAACAGATTTTGGTTTGCAACTTCTGAAACGGTTTATCAAACTGAACAGAAATTGGTTATGAACAATATTCCAAATTAAATTAACTAAAAAGAAAGAACCCACTTATGTATTTTTTTCAGGCTGGGGAAAATCTCTTCATTCAGACCGGGTAGGATAGCTGACTAAAATGGAATCCAAAAAAATATTACAGGCAAAAAACTGAAATCTGCTGAGAATATTTTCTAAATATGGGTGAACGCTGTATGTAGCCTATTGCTGTTGTTCTTTTAATTGGGGAATGGCCTTTTTCATTTAAGTGTGTAAAAAGTATACATTGTGTTGTAACAAGTGTAATACACAAATATCCTTTTTAACCCTTTATGTTATCGTTGGGCTATTCAACACATTCTATATGATTATATTAAAAAATGCATGAGAATTACAATGTTAGCGGAAGTTATTTTCTTTTAATTAAAACTCACGGTCTAACAATGATTTTGTTGATTTGCTATTGGTTTATTTGGGTTTTGTTTTGTAATATCATGAGTTAGATATAGGGTAGAGTTAATGTCTGCACGACTTCTTCCCCGCATAATGGGGAGTAGAGCAGCAGTGTATTGGCTCTCTATTAGATGCCACCACTTGTCATTAAGCTTACATTTTAGCAACTAAGCCTATAACTTTCATCAGAGGAAATTTATTGAGCAATTTTTTGATACCTAAGCAGGCTGAACTAGATCGAGTATGGTTAATAATTTGTCCTTCCTGCACGGAGTGATTAGAAAATTACAAGTGAAACCCCTGGTGCACTCTAGGTGTGATCATTTGTACTAGTCATTCCCTCCCTACCATGTAATCCCACACTCGCCCAAATCTCTGAAATCCTTAGTAAGAATGACAAGAGGGAGAAATATACTAAAAGGTGGAAAGTATATCTACCTGAATTCCTTCCAGGGTCGATATATTCTTCATATGAATATTATTCAGGATTTCTGAAGCAACTCTAGCCTGTTAAAATTTGAACAATACTTCATCAACAAAAATGATTTTTGATTAAGTAAGTGATATTTTGTAAAGCGGTGTAATGTAACCTGCAAAGATTGTGGTCTGCTTGCATGTTAAACATGAATTATTATTTTAGGAACTATTATTATATACTGCAGTTATTTCAAAACATTAGATGCGGTAAAACTTTAACATTTTATAGTGTCTGTTTTTTACACCAGTTTTTTAGTTGCCTTCGGAAAAATCCTCTCCTCTTTGGACTTCGTCTACCAAAAGTGTACTTTAAATTGTTTTCACCGGACCGTATTGTTACCCATGAAAATCCTTACGTTTTCGGTGTTGTCATACTTTCGACTCATTAATATCGCATTTCATATTGTTGGTAGGTATTGTCTTCCCTCTGTGGGTCGTTGACAAGCAAACGCTGATTCTTTTGTGGCGATTGGCATTGTGTAACATTTGATTAACAACAACACAAGGTTTCTGAATTTTGGACGTAAATTCCAAGTTTATTGCCACTGCAATCCAGAGGTCGTTATGGACAAGTCTTGCAGTCAGGCATCGGTCAACTCTTATAGCTCCCATCTGATCCCAGGGTCGTACTAAGGCTATGCAAGCTAACAGTAACCAAATGTTTAGGTTCACAATAATTACGTAAATAAGAGTGGTGCTTTATAAGTTGTCATGTAATCCATCACCAATTATTAATCCACCGCCAACATGTAATCCACCACCAACATATTGTGATGTAATACAACACAATGACACAAATCCGGGTGGTGGATTACTTGTTGCCATGAAGCGGTTTTGTATTACTAGGGTGTCCAGTGACGTAATACTTCTGCATATTGACCAATAACCCTAACACTGAGTGGGCGTCATTCTAGATCATTATTGTGATCAAGGTTGGATTACTCAACAGCACAAGGCTTACACTACGCAG
>JAHWFP010205733.1:44343-76180 GCA_023313725.1 Lithobius niger | reverse complement strand
CCCCCCCCCCCCCCCCCCCCCCCCCCCCCCCCCCCCCCCCAAGTAAGTAAATTCCCAGTATAGACACTTGAGGGGAGTGAGAGGGACTTGTACTAGAATTGCACCCCCTGAACTTCCTGATTGGTTGATGATGATGAGGGGATTTCTTCGATCCAAGGCAGCCGAAAGGTTTTCCAAGAAATGGCCTAATGTGTTATCCATTTTTTCGTTTTCATTTCTTCGATCCAAGGCTAACTGTGTGGTTAGCGAAGGCCTATTAAGTTAGAAATTATTTATTTATTTATTGATATGTCGGGGTGGCTGGGATGTAGGGGGAAGGAGGCCCTGCTACCTCCCCTCTTTCTAGGGTTAAAGGGAATTGAAAGTACCTTTTGAAAGTAGCAAGTTTTTCTCTTACTCCTAGCCCAACCCTTCTCAGAGGGGGTGTCTTTACTGGTCTATACTGTTTTCATTTTTGGTGTTTTTTTGTTTATTTTATTTCTTGCGTTTAATCATGCCTCCCGTTCTTTTAAAGTAAGTTGTTTCATTTTAAGAATCTGTTTTTTTTTTTTGTTAATACTATTGTTATTTTTTAATTTTTTTGAAAATATTCCTTTTTTTGTTATTTTTTGCACATTTTAAAATTTTAATTCAAACGATTGATTCGTTTTCCAGGCTGTGTGGGATTCTCTCATGTAACCAGTCTAATCAACAATCTGCAGTTGATGTCATTGTGGTTATACCGGCTTCGAAAGGATGAGTTGTAGTTGGGAGATTCTCGTTAGTTGGTTCTGTTGTTGTGGTTACTGCAGCATCAAATGGATGAGGTGTAGTTGGAAGAATCTTAGTAGTTGCTTCCAGAGTTGGTACGCGTCATCGGGTCTCCAATTCATTTGGGTCACTTGAGTCACTCTTTTGTGGTGGGTCACCGGGTCAACCCGGTGTTCACCCGGAGTGACCCGCCGAACTTGATTGGCCCGCCAATATACCATGCCACAGTCTGCCACTGCTCAGCCACCCTGGTATAAACACGGATTCGTTCGAGATGCATGATGCAGTATGAATGAGAGATCGGTCGCAACGGGAGATGTTTGCAGTGAAATATTTTTCGGCTGCAGGTTCAGCAGTCAGTACAGTTTTTTCGTCATCGACAGTGTTGGAGCCATACAAGAAAGCCAACAGGGAGGAATGTACCTTTTAGCTGAGCAATCTAGGGTAGTGACTTTTGAAGGCATACTGAGAAGGTAGAGACAAGTCAAAAAGTCCTACACAACACCTATTCAAAAACGCTTGGTTACCAAGATAGCGCCCTGCTAGACTCAAATTATTTTATGATCGAGTACTTAAGTCATGGATTAATTGGAGTCTGTGTCTGAATGCCTGCAAGGTGCACGTTTTATTGTGACATTCATTCGATCCACAAACTCAGATGCAGCACGATGCATCAACTTATGATAAAACTTCGCGATAGGCCTGATCGAATTGCGTTTGAAACTGCAACTATGTCTAACTCTTGCCGAGAGAGTTGTTAAATAAATAATAAAAAGTTAATTTTTATTTAAAGGATGGCATAGGTTAATAATTTCTACACGCAATGAATGTTGCTCAATGCTGTAAAAAACATATCACTCCTTTTGATAAATGTTTTCGTAGTTGCATGAGAACAAAATGTCCATTGCGAACACTGCAATATAACATTACAACAGCCTGAGGCAGACTGGTGTTGTAACACGATAATTTCACTACGTCTTAGCTTGATTAAGATGTTATCACAAAAAAACCTACCACGGGTTCAATCTTGTTTGTTGGGACCAAGAATCCAGTTAGATAAGCAAAGTATGATAACAATGAATAAACATTTAATACAAAAATTCCTAGCGTGTTACTTACGTTAAGTTTGCCCCTAATCGGCTACAACAAAAGCTATTAAAAGCTTTAAATTTAATTCAATGAGTTAAATTGTGTAGGCAATTCATAAGACGATAGGACATTGAAATTTAATTTCACCTATAGGGTATAAATATAATAGGACAAATAAATAGGCTATTATTCTTACCAAACAGTGAAGGTTGATAATTCCTGAGAATTGTCTAAAATTTCCTTCAAATAATGAAATTAATATTTCGCAGAATATATCAACCTCTGCTCCTAATATATTTCTCTAGCATTACTTTTTTCTCAATAATAAACCTTTGAGTCGAACAAAATATCCCTGTTACAAATCCACAAGAAGCTTAGCTTCCCTTTGCCCTGGACGAATTCATTTATGGGGGTTAAATACCTAATATTTCGACTATTCTTCCTTATTGACATAACTATAGGAATAGTGAATAAATAAATGCACATATGTATAATTAATTACGCACAGGTTCGGTTTTACTGGCTGGCGTTTTGGCGCATATTTACTAATATCGACGTTGTTAAATACAGTTACTTTGTTACTCACAGACCAGTCGAAAGGTTGGAGATTCATGTCGCAGCGTCAAACAAATTTCAAAAACTCAAACAGGCCTACCATTGACGGAAGGGTGAACATGATGGAAACGAAGACGGCTTTTATCTCCCACGCTATCGAATTGAGTATCAGTTCCGTTATTTTGTTCTTGGTCACTCAGCTCCCACAACGCAATTCCAACAAACTTCACTACTTGTGGGCTGAAACTGTTTCCAGGTGTTTAGAATAAATATCGAAAAGTCTGCCATTGCCAACAGCGTTGACGGAATTTCCAAACCAAACGCAGGCAACTTCACTCATCATGGTGTCGTTTCTGCATCTCGTTGTCCTTCATGCAGGATTTTTCAACATGGCGAGGGTTGACTGTTGTAGACAAACATGACGGACTACGAAGAAATTGGGAGAAGCTACTTCCCAAATTTACAACGGACGACAAAAACCTGTTTCATTGCGTTTCAGCGTGATCGCCAGAAGAAAACGTTTTTCACCCGACGTACTCATTTTGTAAACTTCGCCATCAAACGTCAGTGACGATTTCAGCGCCGCTACACACCAGAAACCGGAAGTTGAAAAGCACCATAGCCAAACTGAAACTAATGCCGTAGCACACAAACGAAAGTTTACCACTTAAATATACGCACAAAATAAATAAAATAATGCTAATTCAACATTACACATCTCCCCCACCCACCGGTGAGTGACTTTCTATTTTTGTGGGTTAAAAGGGCCGAATGAAGTTTATGTTGAGTTGCTCCGCGAGGTCGTAACACTCTGTGAGTGGTAGTATCCACTTCAGATTCGTCAGATGACTCATTCTCAGACTCCTCCTCCATATCATCCTCGGATTGCACAGATGCAACGTACGGCTTCAACTCCTGCACATGAAATGTCCCCTGCATCACCCTAACTGTTACTCTATCACTCAACTTCATGGTAACTGGAGAACAAACCTCATGTACAGCATATGGCCCCTGCCATCGCGGTGCCATTTTCTTAGCGAATCCCTTTTCTTTATCTGTGAGAAAATGGCCTTCTTAAGAACCAGGTGTGCTTTTGAAAAATGTCACACAAAAATGCACACTTTCACAACGAAGATAGTCTACTAACTGCAAATTTTCAACTACTAACTGTAGTCGTCATCAGGCACCTTAAAGGTAAGTTTGAACTCTGTTTACATTTCGTTTTTCAGTCCAATACATGGTTCGAATTCGAAACTGCCGCTCTCTGCTATATATTCAGTCGATTGGTACACCCTTGCCCACTGTATCACTCGGGCCATTCTTTACACGCACTCTTCCATTCAACTTCGAGCTTCCCTCGCAAGTCTTTCCCAATCAGGTTTTAATATTGGAAAATGATGGGCCTTGCACATTCATAAGTGGGATCTGCCTGTTTTCGTGCATCTTCATCGCAATGGATTCAAGGCATCTTAAATGGTGGTCCCATTTCGAGTTATATTTAATCAGTGTCACCGATTTACCCCACTTAACCTCATGCTGCCTTTCAGTGCAATGGACTGCAATGCCGTTATCGATAGCATTATTTCTAATATTCCCCATATGTTGACTGAGCCTCGTTCGTATTCATTATCTAGTCTCGCCAATGTACAGGCAGGTCCCACTTATGAATGTGCAAGGCCCATCATTTTCCAATATTTCAACCTTGATTGGGAAAGACTTGCGAGGGAAGCTCGAAGTTGAATGGAAGATTGCGTGTAAAGAACGGCCCGAGTGATACAGTGGGCAAGGGTGTGCCAATCGACTGAATATATAGCAGACAGCGGCAGTTTCGAATTCGAACTGTGTATTGGACTGAAAAACGAAATGTAAACAGAGTTCAAACTTACCTTTAAGGTGCCTGATAGTAGTTGAAAATTTGCAGTTAGTAGACTATCTTCGTTATGAAATTGCGTTTTTGTGTGACATTTTTCAATTGTTGTAGTGTTTCACAGTAAGATGAATAACGGTATTTTTTCTCTGTGGTTTGCATCATAGTATGGTTTTTGTCGTGTGGCTTGAGCAACAATATTCTCTTGAGCTTTATCAATGGCTGCTTTCAAATTTTGAGTCAGCATGACAGCCCTATCACTAGCTTTCGGCATCTTAGCTAGCTCTGCTCCTAACGTAAGAAAAGCTGGTGTGAACCCAGTACTTTCGGAAGTTGCTGAATGCAATGCCATACCAATAGCAGGAAGGTTCGAGTCCCATTTTTTATGTGACTCTACCATGTTGGTGATAATCATACTTCTGACCGTTTTTATCGTCCTCCGCAAGATTTGGTTGAGGGTGGTAAAACGAGGCATTCTTATGCTTAATCCCAAACATACTACACATAGTTTTGAAAATCTTCGGAACAAATTGTCGGCCATGGTCCGACACTATGGTTCTCGGAATTCCAAACCTAGGAAAAACCTCCTTCACTAAGCAAAGAGCAACAGTTTGAGCTGTGGCATTCTTAATGGCAAACAATTCAGTCCACTTCGTCAAGTAATCAACTACTATGAGCATGTATTGCTTCCTTAACTTGCTTTTTGGATAAGGACCTACCAGGTCAATCGCAAGAGTGTCTCCAGGTTGAGTCAAATGTCTCGGCGACATCATAACCCCACAAGGGGTGGGGGGGGGGTGCAGTTTCGGATTTGTGCAATTGGTATTGATGGCACGCACGTACGTACCTTGCAACATCCCTACTCGTTCCAACCCAAGTGTAAGTTTTTCTGATCTTCGCCAAGGTCTTTGCCACTCCCAGGTGACCTCCCGCGAGAGAATCGTGGTAGGCTGCCATAATTTTGCTACGCCACTCTTTAGGAACGGTGATGCAGTACGACTCCACACTTGCAGGTGTTCGAAACTTTGTGCAGACTATATCATCCTTCGGCACGCTGTAAGGGATAAGCGATGCCACCTTCTTACCCAGTTTATTTGAGGGGGTTCATCTCCTGCCTTCAAACATTTGGTGAGAAGACTAAGCGTCTGATCTCGCAACTGGACCTCCTTCACTTGCTGCAAAGATGGCTCTTCTATCTCACACAGTACAGCATTGACTGAAGAATCTGACATTTCAGGAATTCGGGGAAAAAGCATCCGCATGGAGATTGATCTTTCCAGGGTTATATGCCACGGAAAAATCAAAGTGCTGCAAACACATGGCCCATCTTGTCAGACGCCCCGTAGGATCTCTGACTGTTTTGAGCCATTGAAGCGACTTCTGGTCCGTTAACACTTTAAATGTTGAACACTCCACATACGGCCACATCTTTTCAATCGCCCAACCGATAGCCAGCCATTCTCGTTCCACGGCCGAATATTTATGCTCTTGTTTTGAGAGTGCCCTACTTGAATACATGATGGTAGCCAGTTTACCATCCTTCTCCTGCAACAGGACTGCACCTATGCCTACGGCATTCGCGTCCGTCTGCATGACGAAGGGCTGGCTGAAATCCGGTGCCGTCATAACCAGTGCACTTGTAATGAGAGCCTTGAGTTCCTTAAAAGCCTTCTCACTAGATTCATTCCAAACCAACGGACCTCCTTTATCCGGAAGACGACTGTGCGGTTCCGCAATATGCGAGTAACCCCTGATGAACCTCCTGTACTACGAGGTACATCCTAAGAATTGGCGAACGTGCTTCACCGTTTTAGGTCTCAGGTAGTTCAAGACTGCATCCACCTTACTTGGATCAGGGCGAATCCCAGTTTCTGAAAACTATGTGGCCTAACACCTTAGTTTCAGGTAAACAGGTCTGTACCTTTTTGACGTTTATGGTGAGGTTAGCTTTCTGCAACCGTGACAGGACTTCTCTTAAAGTGCTCAGATGAGTATCTAAATCGGCCGAGGCTATTATGATATCATCGAGGTATGAGACTACCCCATCCTTTCTCATGTCGCCCCACTGTTACACATACCAAACATCATCACCGTCGGTTTAAACAATCCTGCTGGTGTCATAAAAGCAGCCTTGTCTTGGGACGACTTGCTCAAGGGACTTGTCAATATCCACTTTGCAAATCAAGCACCGTGATGAACTTCGGCTGTCCCAAGGTATCCAGGAGTTCATCTATCCTGTTTAAAGGATATTTATCTTTTCTGGTAATCTCATTAATTTTCCGGTAGTCCACTATCATCCTGCACCCGCCATCTTTCTTTTTGCGGACGATGACAGGGGCAGCCATGGACCGGAATGCGGAACGATTTGGCCACGACGAATCATATCGTTTATGATTTCGGCGATTGCTTCACGCTTTTCAGGACGAAGGTAGTATGGGCTAGATGAAACGGGCTGATGATCACCTGTGTCTAAATGATGTTCCAAGACGTGAGTTAACCCAGGTTCGGGATTAAAGGCCGCTGGAAATTCCTCCAACATATCCCCAAACCTTTTTTGTAGGTCTTCAGTCAAAAGAGCAGCTGAAAGCTTTTCCTTAATGGCTGGATCCAAACATTTAATAAAGTTAACTGAAGTCTATTTTTGTTCAGTTTTATAGAAAGGATAATGCACGTTAGGGATATCCTTCCAATACCACATCTCGTCCGTTCCATTGACTATTACACCATACAGACATTTAATGTTGCTCCTTAACAAGCATTGGTGACCTAACTTTTGCAACAACTACGGGGTCGACTACAGTTTTGCCTAGCAATTCAATTTTTGCCATAGCCAAACCATGAGTAGGCAAAGGTAAAGAATTGGCAGTCACAAGAGAGTCCTCTAACTGATTTAATTTAACCCCCACCCTGCTGAAAGACTTCCAAGAAATCGGGACCTACTATAGTATAAGGTGCCGCTTCATCCCAGATGCCTATTACAGTTTTACCACCAACCCTTACGAGAACAGTAGCCATATTGGCTGGACGTGGGACTCTTTTTGATTCGACGTGTCACACGTCGAATTAATGTGGTTGTGGCCAAAAAACGGGGGTAGCCCGTTTACGTCAGCGATATCTCCTCAAAAACCAGACACATTTGTTCAATTCTGATCCGACGAAATTCAAGTATGCGGGTGGGTGAGTTGCAGTGCGCCAGTACACAAGGTATTATGCTGTAATTATTTTAGTTAGGCCGGGTTTAGTTCGCTAACCTCTAAAAAGGTCTCTGAGCGAAAAACCGTCGTCAAATAGTACACGATCAGTGGCTGACGTCAGCGCTTCCTCAGCGTAAAGGTGTGCGTACAACGCCAATCATACGAAAAATTGCGGCGTGTAACTGCGCATTTCGACAAGTCAGCTTTTCAACATTGCGGTCGGTTAGAGGCTATCGTGTACATCGCGATGGCTCATTTCGGATGACGCAGCACAACACAAAGTGAGTCATGACTTTGCGGTGATTTGGATGGTACACGGAATTTCTATGGTTGAATCTGGACGGTACAATGAATGCGATGCTCGTATAAAACCTTTGCTCTTAATTACTGCGCCATCCTCGCTGCTTTTCGGGTGAGACATATTACAGTATTTTATTACGCGTATTTGTGGTGTTGTTTCCTATTGAACGAGTGAGCAAAGCGAATGATGTCCTGTTTTCACAGTGGCGGACTGGCCAGAGGGAGGGAAGGGCGGGATATTTCTAATGGCCTCTGACTTTCAGATTTTTTTAAAATCCGTAACAGGAAGACTCACGTAAGTTTTATTGGTTCGACATTAGTTTTAACCACAGATTTAAAATTACAAATAATAATAATAAAGATAATTATAAAACGCTAGTAAAACAAGTACTTTGTATTGAGTAGCCTAACAAAAATTGGCGACATGAAATTGCAGTGTTATATTCAATGTGGACTTTGTCACAATTTTCGTGTGAATATTTTAACTTTTGTTAATACACCTAAAAAGTGTAAATAAATTTAAAGTAGTCAACCTGACGTACCCTCAGCGCAATATGATTTCTTCTACTCCCCCCCACCCCCACCAAATTACCTGCTGAATGTATGAAATATGATGTTCGCAGATTTAAAAAATGTAAAAGTCTGATGAACAAGAACAACGGGTACGGGAAACTGTAAAACAATGAAGCTTTCATTTTGTTTTTTTGTAAGAATACCAATATCAGCGTCCGATGAAAACTTATGTGGTCAGTGATTGCATCGTCGCACACAAGATTCTGGCTCATTTGCCGTATCGTAGTAGCAAACGTTACGAGACAATTTTTTTTTTAATATAGTACACAATATAGTAGATATTCTTCAGTACACCATGCATTCAGATTTTTTAATAGTGTCCTGTTGGTATGTCTGCCGTTCCAACTTCATATGTCAATTACAGGTTTTTTTTTTATTTTACCATACGACACGTCGAATTACTAATGCAGTGTTAGTGCATCTTGTTTTAAGTTACTTTGGTTTATAGGAGGATTTACTTTTTGAACCCTGATACCCTTTTCCCAGTAGTAGTCATTGCTACTGACTGAATTGACCTTCCTTCCCCGCCCCCCTTTAACTTTTTTAGGGGCCTTGAACTGAAATGAAAGGTGACCTAATTCCCCACGTAGCACGTTTTGGTTAATTCCTATTTATCCTTAGGCCTAATGCCACTAGCTACGGACCCTGTACTACCAGACTGAGGTGCAGAAACTACTTTAGGTTGTGATGTGATCCCAAATATACCTGAATTGCAGTTTGATCTAACAAACCCTCAATTTTACGTACGTCAGCAGCTAATTCTAACAGTGAGGTGTAAGATTTAGTTCCTAGCATAAATTTTAATGCTGCGCCCATGTTATTTTTAACCAGACGCACTTGTTCGTACTCTGGCATAGCATACGAGAGTTGCTGAATTTGCAAGGCCATATCATGGATACAGTCTGCAACTAATTCACCTTCGACAGTCTCCTAGATGTTAGCCTGTCTAAAACTACCTTATCATGATTACGCACCTGAAATCTAATCATTAGACTTAACTTCAAATGCTGCCATGACAGTGGAGGAGGACAAGCCATAAACCACTGCAATGCCATGCCTGTCAAAAGTGTAGGAAGCCAGTTCGTCAGGAATATGTGCTCAGGGATACCCCTTCCTACTTGAAGTTGTTCCACCCTAAACAAAAATTGCCTAGGACCAGGTCCCACAGGATCCCCATCAAATGGCTTCACTTCAAACTTAGGTGTCCATATTGATGGAAGTGCCTGAACATTACTATAACCCATAATGGGTTGAGTTTGAGTAAATCCACCTACACCTGGATAATTTACATTACGCTGTGCACTACCAATATTACCTAAACTGGATTGTTGGCCAAATAAACTAGTTTGTTGATTCCCTAAACTTAAGTTAGGCTGCTGACTACTTAAACCTGAACTAGGGTTAAGAGGAGGAGGACTACATGCACCAATATTAGTTTGTACCATAGTAGATTGTGGCTGCATAGTAGCACCCACAAATGGGACATTTAATGACTGACTACCTATTGTGGCTTGTGTATTGGCTTCAATTGTATATAGACGCATATACTCAGCCAAATCGACTGGAATTGTTTGGTTTTGGACATTCGCGGCATGAGTCGTACTTTTTGAAGACTGAGGCACATTCCCAGTATTATTACCTTGACTAATACCAAGTGATGGAACATGCACTTGCCTACTTTGCTGATGTACCAATGTTGGGGTATTAACTGGCAAATTTACAATTTGCAACAAAAGGTTACCTACAGGGGAACCTGAAATGATACGACCGTCTGTCAACATATTCACGAGCAAGAGCAAAAACCATATGTTGCGTAATCTTAATGCACACTGCATATTCGAACACTTTCACACAAAAAAACAAATTCCTGGTCTGATGAAAAATTCTATAGGTTTTTGAAAAATTATTGACCTAAAATTGGCCTATATTTAATCCAAAAATACCCATCTACCCTATATACCCTATCTACCCATGAAAATATTTAATTTGGAAGCTTTAGACGAAATTCCCAATTCAAAACATTTAATTTCAAATAAACTCCAAAATTCTTAAAAGAATGAACTAGGCTACTAATTTTGTATTTCTTCTTCAAATTCGAAATGACCGGACTACAGACCAGTGTAACACCGTAATTTCACTACGTCTTACCTTGATTAAGATGTTATCGCAAAAAAAAACTTACTCCCGGGTTCAATCTTGTTTTGTTGGGACCAAGAATCCAGTTCGACAAGCAAAGTATTGGGAATATCCAGTTTTTGGGAGACGTTTCGGCCCAAAAGTTGCGCAACACAGTTGAGTTTGTTGTGACTCAAACCAGTAGGATACCTATACAAAGCCATTTTTGTGCAGCATTTTTCATACAATCTGCTTGTACAAGTCAACAATGAATAAACATTTAATTACAAAATTCCTAGCATGTTAGTTACGTTAAATTTGCCCCTAATAGGCTATAACAAAAGCTATTAAAAGCTTTAAATTTAACTCATTTAAATTTAATGAACAATCAGGAACAAAGTGGGCTCGCATGTTCACATGTTTTGCACAGAGTGGGCTCGCATGTTCATTTGTTACTGGTTAAATTCTGTATGCAATTCATAAGACAATAGGCCATTGAAATTTAATTTCACCTATATGCTAGATGTATAATAAGACAAATAAATAGGCTATTATTCTTACCCAACAGTAAAGGTTGATAATTCCTGAGAATTATCTAAAATTTTCTTCAACTAATGAAATTAATATTTCGCAAAATATATCAACCTATGCTCCTAATATATTTCTCTAGCATTACTTTTTTCTCAATAGTAAACCTTTGAGTCGAGCACTGGGAATTCATTTATAGGGGTTAAATACCTAATATTTCAACTATTTTTCTTTATTGTCATAACTATAAGAATAGTGAATAAATAAATACACGTTAATATAATTAATTACACAAAGGTTCGGTTTTACTGGCTGGCGTTTTGGCGCATATTTACGAATTTCGACGTTGTTTGTTAAATGCAGTTAAATACAGTTACTTTGTTACTCATGGACCAGTTGAAGGGTTGGAGATTCATGTCGCAGCATCAAACAAATTTCAAAAACAGGCCTACCATCGACGGAAGGGTGAACATGATGGAAACGAAGATGGCTTTTATCTCCCACGCTATCGAATTGAGTATCAGTTCCGTTATTTTGTTCTTGGTCACTCAGCTCCCACAACGCAATTCCAACAAACTTCACTACTTGTGGGCTGAAACTGTTTCCAGGTGTTTAGAATAAATATCGAAAAGTCTGCCATTACCAACAGCGTTGACGGAATTTCCAAACCAAACGCAGGCAACATCACTCGTCATGGTGTCGTTTCTGCATCTCGTTGTCCTTCGTGCATGATTTTTCAACATGGCGAGGGTTGACTGTTGTAGACAAACAGGACGGACTACAAAGAAATTGGGAGAGGCCACTTCCCAAATTTACAACGGACGACAAAAGCTTGCTTCATTGCATTTCAGCGTGATCTCCAGAAGAAAAACGTTTTTTATCCGACACACTCATTTTGTAAACTTGATAAACATATAATAAACATATAATTAATGACGAATAAGATTGATGAGCGTCAAGAGCAGATCCAGAATGAGTCATGGAGGGGGCTGCAAAGGGATTTTTCTGCATTTTCATGTATTTTTTTCGTCTAATTTAACTGTGTATTTACAACAATCTCGGTCATTTTTTCGAATTTATTCGCCTTGGCAGGAGCTGTATCCCCTCCCCTCACCGCTTTATGAGCGTAGGGGTAGATATAGGATAGTCCAATTTCGCATCATTGATAACGGCATACCATTGTTGCCCTACAGCGTTAAACACAGTTATTGTATATTTTCATGAAATAATACTAAATGTTCTTTCAAAATTAAGTATGGAGAGCAAAACAGTGTTTAGTTTAAACCAAAAAAAATACATAAAGATACTACTGTAACAGGTTAATTGCATGCTAATTTGCAGACCGGGTCAACATTAGTGAACTTGGGGGTAAAACATAATTTGACACCCCCTGTCAGGTTTGTAAACCCCCCTCCCACCCAGGGACCGTTTGTTTAGGCCGTAAAATAAGGAATCCGGATTAAAGTAACATTCGAAATCCTACTGCGGCTATTCAATGAATGATACACATTATACAATGCCCAGCAAATTTATAAACTATTAAAAGTACTACATCTGGGTTTTTTTCACAAACTTTTCTGTACATGCTTGCATCTTTTTGTTGTTGTCTTCTTTTACTGTTAATTTTTCTCTTGGTCCGACCCTGCGACCCTTAGTAATTTTGCTAACGTTTTAACATGGCTATCTTGTCAGTGAAAGATATGCCAGTCAAATACTACTCGTCCCGCGTTTTCGCTGATCGCTTCCTCATTAATGGGTGTTATCAGTCACGTGGCAGGCATTGGTTGGGTAGGTTGCTACGAATTTTGGGTAGGGATTTAGGGCCATTAGGAAGAAAATGTGACCTTGACAACAGGTATTGCTAGTTAACGAATGCTAGGAAAATTTTTTTTTGTTAATTACTTATCAATGTTAATCTTATTTGACTTCTCAAGTTTCTGTATGTTTAACTAATGTTAGGTTGCTATAGATAATATGGCTTTTTATGGTTCAGCCAGTTGCAATACTAGCTAAAATGCAACAGCAAAGAGACACCATTAACAAACACCCCCTCTGGTATAACATTGGTGTGTGCAAATCAAAGTCTTGGACTGTTAAGGAGAACATTTAAATGTATTCCTGCATAAAGTGTTGCCTACAAAACTTGTGTTAGGCCAATCCTCGAATATGGTAATGTTCTGTGGACTTCCTTACCTCATGAAAAATATAAATAGCCTTGGAAGAATACAAAGAAGAGCTACTCGGTTGGTCCCCACGTATAATAAACTCTCGTATCCAGAACGGCTTACTGAACTTCACCTACCATCTTTGGAAAATAGAAGGTAAAGGGGTGACCTTGTCGAAGTGTACAAGATTCTTCACAACTTGTATGATATAACCAGAGAACAGTTTTGGACTCTGCGTGAAGACAAACGACGAGGCCAAGATCTCACCATGTACAAGCAATGTACTAGAACAGCTTGCCAGGACCTTATTTTCACATCGAGTGATTAATGACTGGAACAGGTTGTCTAAGAGTCTAATTAATGCCACCAGCCTGAACTCTTTCAAAAATAAACTTGATAAATTGGTTCGGTAATTTGTTTATTATACTCCGAAGTGAACTTATGAGCTACAGGCTCCACTGTTCACTAGTTCTTTATAATCTTTATAAAACAAAGGCGTACTCATATGAATGGACAGAACAGCAAACCATAGTCAAAAAGTTCTACGTCCCAATTTTTTTTAAGTTCCACTTTCATGTAATGTTTATATATACAAACAAAAACGTCAAGTGTGCCGTAAAAAAGAGGTTATATGATTGAATTTTCACTTGTTAAAATGTACACAGATAAAAATTGATGATTTTTAATTGAAATAATCAAATGTTCAATTGAGAAAATTGCATCTGTTTAAGTGCTGTTGTGCTTTACGTTTTAAATATATGATTCGTAAAGCACAACATCACTTAAACAGATGCAATTTTCTCAATTGAACATTTGATAATTTTTATTCGTGTACATTTTAACAAGTGAAAATTCAATCATATAACCCCTTTTTTTTACGGCTATGGCGTCACGCTACATAGGTTTATTCATGCAGTCGATTGTTGCTGGCCACTTTGAAACAATTCAACTTAGCTCTGAAAGCCTGCATCTGCTAAATAAATACGCAATTCTGTCGTTTTTAGCTACCAATTTCGAGGCCTCGAAATTCACAACGCAGCTTAATTTGGTTAAAAAATATATGCGTTTAGCTGAAACACTGATTCTTTCATTTTACCGTTCAACAATCAAATTTTTAGCAAAGACATAACACGTGCATGAAGAATGAATCTGGAGTTTGCTGAGTGGCATTGTTTCCTAAATACAATGGTTAAACAATGTAAAACAATCAAAATGATCGTTTAGGGTCCCGTAACTCCAGAATGGATCGACCAATTGAAAAAGTGGTCCCTGTAAGGTTGAAGCCCAGGGAAATTTTTGGCTCAGATCATGTTTCAGGTTTTAGGTGGGTGCAGTAGTTTTTCTGAAACCGTATCAGCCAAGAACAAGAACAACAAGTGAACAGTTTTCAAATTTACGTGTGGCTTCCTACGTTTACTCTTGCACGAAATTACATAAAAGTTGGTGTAAAGTTTGGAAAAGTTGCTGTCTGCTAGTTTTAGGTTTGCTGGAGAGAGGACTTCAATCATATATATACATGCGCATCTGGTTGGAGAGATTGCATGTGGGAAAGCTTTACAGGACAGCTTTTAGTTGTGGGGGGGGGGATTGATTTGAATCACATGATTTGCTGATATTTCCATGAACGTGAACATGGAAGAAGATAAGGGAAGTTATCATTGGAACGAGGGGATCATCAGCACTAGGAGGGGGGTTTGAGTCACTGGCTGCACTGCTTGAGTGATTGAAATGAACGAAAATCACCGTTTGCTAGCCAGTGTTCGCAATTCAGACATGTCTGTACTGATGACCTACTGTTCAGTGTTCGTTGGCATCAGATTGACTTCCTTTATTCCTATTAATTTTATATGTAGGCTTAGGTTGTTATAGCATGCCATCTATAGCAACGGAGCATACTTGTAAAGATGCTGATAGAGTATAATTGCTTATGCTTGTCAACCTTACAAGGTCTTCAGAATTGCACAGAAGTTCCAAGTGTTGTTTATGCCTGTGCGATATTGTTAATGCGACCAATGCATTCGGTAAAGATTTATCTATTCATTCCATTTTCAACATTATAATGGTAAGTGTTTATTGATCCTGATAATTTTTCCTCTGAACAACGCGACCCATCAGTAATGTTTAGTAGGTTTGTTTCAGCATGGCCATGTTTTTTTACACTGGTATGAGAAGTGAGCTATATTTCTGTTCAGTGGCTAGAATGGCAGTTGAAGTAATGATGTAACATTGATATTAGTTTCACTGGGTTGTTTCTTGGATGAGAGAATTCTCTGCTTCTTAAAAAATTCGACTTCCCGGTTTGGTGCGATCGAATGAAAAGAGGCAGAAGTTCATTTTCCCCCCATAAATCAGAAGAGAGTAAGATTTTCGTACAACAATCACAGGTTAAATAAAAATTTTTTTCATTGCAGGCTCATTAGTTGCTGTTGGCAGTAATACCAATAGTACAAACAAAAAATGTTTATTTCAATGTGTATGGTATCGGTCTTTGGTCAGTTTTCCTACTAAACCAAATAATGAAACACATTTCTTAATTAATCCACATCTACTTCAGTTATTCCATATCCACTAAGAGCATGTACTGAGAAACAATACTTTTTACATATATTGTATTATCAGTGACAGTACTGACTTATCACGAGTAATTACTGATCGTTCGTCAAATACATATTGATTATTGAGCACTCCTTGGCCGTTTTTCTAGGAAATATCCGTTAAATATTAACCATGGGGACTTCACAGTGTGTGAGACCTATGTGTGCAACAAGTATTTGACTCTTAAAAACTTTACACCATGCAGTAGCACAAGATGCTTTTGACACTAGGTCTCCCACGAAATTACCGATTTGTAACTGCCAGGTTTGAGTATAGTAGGAAGCACTGTATCCAGTTTCAGTCTGAAGTGCAGAACCGATGTTGTGCTTTCAAGCTTTAGCACTGTGCAAACAGCATTGGGTGTATGCTACAAACGTCAATGGTCTTAGTCATTCTCAGAGGAAAAGCACTTTGGCGTATGACTTTGCTTTATTTCAGAATTCGTCAAAACTAGTACACAATTGTTGCACTACTTAGTACCATCTTGTCACTATAATTTTGTATGTCGTTTTTCCCCTTTCCTGTTAATTTTGCATTGCTATAAATTGTAAATTTAGTACTTGTACATATATTTTTAAATGTAAACTGTGTAAAAACTGCAGTTGTTAATGTTGAATATTCTTACTTGTTTAGGGATAAACACGTTTACAGAAAATGTGGACCTGATGCAGTTCAGTATTTATCCTTCCAGCGTTACATAATTGTATTTTTAACAATTTTATGCCTAATATGCATTTGTTTGATATTGCCTATAAACATTTTTGCTGATAACCTAGGTAAGTTACTAAATTAAACTATCATGGCATAAAACCAGTGAATTCAAGATTATGGGTGAATTTGCAATTGCTAGTAATTTTTTTTTTACAATAACTCCGTTATAGTTTTGGTATGGACACTATCGTCATTCTGCCTTTCCCCTCCTTGCCCACAGCTTATGTGTTTATGCTTTTGTAAAAAGTAGTATTAATTGGGCCTCCTTTGTTTAACCACTGGATTAGTGCTAACTAGTACAATCACGGGATCTTGTGATGGGGTGTGCACGATGTATTCAGAAGGCCTTTAGTTTATAACTAAAAGCCGATTTTACTACTGTAAGAACCTTACTTAAGCCAGTTCATTTTAATTTGGCTACTTAGTTAATATAAAGTTTATAGGATGTGCATTGTGCAAGTAACCCATTGCAATCAAAATTAATGTTTAGGTAAGTTTTCAGACAGTGGTAATGTAGATGAATAACCACCGCATATTTATTGTTATATCTTTCTGTTTTCAGCTGGTGATGATCCATCATTTAAACGAACGACAATTAGCAATCTCGATGCAGCGTAAGTTCAGATGAAATTATATTCTCGTGATATCACACAGGACTTATCTCATGGCACCATAAATAAATCTAACGGAACTATCAGTGCAGCATGATGCTTTAAATTAGTTTGTTTTTGATTATCACGTTTTTTTTTATATAAGTATTTGGGTTAATCAGACTGAAATTGTCCACTGTACCTGTTGGCTGGCTGCTAACTCTGGATGGTAGCTTGAGCAGTGCAAATATTTGGTAGTTAATGGATCCACAGACTGCAATGTTGTAGGTGCATGTTTCCTGTGTAACAGTACTTTAATACACAAGTATATTACGTGAGGTTTGTGCCGCTCACCTCGTATTACATCCTAGCTCTCTCAACTCACATGCAGGCCATGCATGTACAGAATTCACCCATTTATCCAAGGCAGAGGCGAAAAAGCAGAGTATCGACCACACCCACATGTCATTACGAGGCACAAGAAGTAAAACAAAAATTGAGCGTCGTCTATCCACCATGTTATGAGAAGCGAGGTTGGGACAAAACAGAAGTAGGATGCCATAGCTAGTTAACTTTCTAATCTGTTATTAGCCATTGGTTAAAATTAATTACTCACTATGTATCCCAATCTCGTGCTGTTTTAAAAACAAATTTGCATTAACTCAATTCCATGCATTTTCGTCCAACTTCCTATCTCTGTTTTGAAATTTCCCTCCTTCTTCACGATCCTATTCTTCCCAACTTAGAGCTGAATGTCAGTGATGGAAACTGAAAGGCAATCTTTTTGTTGTTTCTCATGCCCTTACAGAAAGTGTTAGGCCCTGCAATCGATAGGGATCTGTCAATGGAAACATGATTTGGGAGTAAACCTCAGGTGTAATTAAGGCAAAGTATTGAAATTTCGAAGGTCACTGGGGCTTGCTTCGACTGATGCTTGACAACAGGGCATAGAGCTTCGTTGTGGTAGAAAAACTTGTGGTTGCTGCTTAACAAGTGTTGGAGTAGTTAACCTGGGCAATGAACGAAGTCTATAAAAGGTATTGACAATATTTTAGGTGTCTTGTTGGGATCCCATAGGTAAAAGTATTAAATATTTTGAAGGGCTCTCTGCAGGATACTAAGACCAAGAGTTTCTGTTGGGCACCTCTAACATTGTGGTACCAAAAGTGTTGGCGAACCGTCACCCAACGTGCTGAAGAGATCGTCTCCTCTGCTGGCCTGTCCTCCATGGATTGATGTTCCCCTAAATGTGAATGGCAAAAAGGTAGCCAAGCATGTGATTCGGTCCAAGGGCCTCTTAGTTGGAAGGAACAAACTCCAAACCACATCGCTTGATTGCCCTTCCAAAACAAACTCCAAACCACATCGCTTGACTGCCCTTCCACCTTCACCAGAGGCTGTATGAAAATCGTATCCGTCATGTTGTAGAGTGTACAGGCAAAACAACACTGTAGTCCAAAAACAATGTTGATTTGCTCACTTGAAGACATTTCATCTTTCATCTCACCATTCTGCCTCTTTCCAAACGTGTCATCATGAGTAGGTTCACACAGCGTTTTTCTGGTTTGTCCACATCTCGTTGCATCCAAAGTCGTAAAACAGTCGACGGGTGGCGTGAACATATCGTGGTCACCAACAGTCAGTTAAAATATGCACATTGATCCACATACTCCCACAGTTAATCAGGAATAGGCCTTAAGCTCCGAAATTGATGGCCATTACAGAAGGGTCAAAAGGTAAAGACAACCTTTTCTCCCCAAGAGAAGCACCGGTTTTCGAAAAAACCGTTTCCTCCAAAAATAAAAACAATCAAACAAGCATTAGATTGGCAGCTAACGACAAGGTACACTTTAAGGTACACTTGTATTTACCTGTTGCCATTAACACACAATTTATGCCTTTCCCCTCCAAAATTTAAAATTGCTACGCAAAACTTCACGTGCGACTTGGTAACCATGACGGAATTGTTGGAGATTTTATTGCTACAATCAGAGCTACAAAATGTCGAGAAGCAATTCCTCTGGGTGACATGAATAGTATTAACAGTAATAGTATTAACTTTAACCTTAAAGATATTAACAACGTGGCTATACCTAGACAACTTCTTTGCCAATGGGTTTGTTTCATTTATAAACAAACATACTCGAGTTACTGCATACAGCAAATCCTGTTTAGTCCACATTTATATTAGATCTAATGATACTGATAGATGCAACTATGCTCAAGCTATGTTTTGCTGATCACTACGGTGTTGCCCTTAAAATAGAACTGCCCAATTCAAGGAAAATCAGCAATCCGGTTGGAGGTCGGAAATCTGTTCTTACTATTGACTAAGATAAATTCATTGAAAGCCTTAGTAATGTAGAATGGAACCTTGTTTTAAATGAAACTGATGTAAATATCGTCATGTCTTTGTTTGTTGACATTCTGCAAATTAATTTAAAGAAAGCTGCTTACTTAAAAGCAGTTTATGCAAAACAATGCAAAATCAACCCAGGGATGACCACTGCTATTTTAAACTCGGTTTGGATTAAAGATAAACTTTACAAAACTATGAAAAAATTTCCGAAAAACCGGAGCCGCCGCGATGAATTTGTTAAGTACAGAAATATCCTAAAAAAAACTTATTAGTGAAGCAAAGAGGGAGTATATTTTGAGCCGGATGTCCAATGCAAAACATGACGTCGAAAACCGTGACAGATCATTAATGAAATGATAGAAAAAACGATCCAACAAAACGTGTCAGCTCCTTCCCTAATGAACTTAAATTATAAAAGATGTTTCAGTTTATTTAGACCTTAAGCTTAAAATCTACACCAATCAATTTAATTTTTTTTGTAAACATTGGGAAGAATTTGGCAAACCAACTTAAATCTGACACGTTGAACAAATTGATGCAAGCTACATTTGAAAGATCTTTTTTCGTTGCTCCATTCGCAGAAAACAAAATGTGTAATCTTATTAGAGATCGGAAAATGTCCAGATTTTAATGGTGTTACTGCAAAATAATTAAAGGCTCAAAGCTTATCCTTGTTCACCTCTTTATTCTCTATTTTGAAACTGGCACGTTTCCTCGTGTCCTCAAGCATGCAGTAATCATTCCTGTTTTTAAGAAGGGCTGTCGTATAGACCCTAATAACTGCCGACCAATTGCTTTGCTTTCCGTCTTTTCTAAGCTACCGTACAAGAAAAAGTATATGAAGAACAGGCTTGAGGAGTTCTTATAAAAGTGTAATTTACTGCACTGCAACCAATATAGTTTTCGAAAAAACAAATGCACTAAAGATGCTATCTCGAACCTAGCGACCAAATTTATTCTGCATTAGACACTAACAATGTTGTCTTCGGGACTTTTCTTCACCTAATGAAAGCTTTTGACACTGCTTATCACGAATGGTTGGTAAAAAAGCTCGAACTTTATGGAAACGGGGGGGGGGCCACTATCTGTCCGATAGAACCCAAGTTACTAAAATATATGGTCATTTCAGTCGTAGTGCTTGCATCACTATGGGAGTACTCAAGGCTCTGTCTTGGGACCTTTACTTTTTTTAATTTACACTAATGACATTATTTAAACACTTCCTCGATCATTACTGCATTTGCTGACGATATGGCTCTGTTTCATGTTTGCAAAAACAAAGTAAACAATGCTGTTGCTAGTGTTGAAGACGACTTAATCTTGAACTAAAAGGGATTTTTTTTACAGTTCTCACTTAAAAAAACTAACGAATCTAACAACACCACTTTGACATTGCGTAAATGTAATCGATACCTGCCAAGATGTGACCATGGAGTGTGATAGTATATAAGTCCATGATGTGACTGCCCACAGATCAGAAAACAAATGAAGTTAAATACCTTGGGGTTAATTTAGACATCAGTATGAACTGGAAGTGCCAAATTAGCGCTTTTTCTACTAGGTTGCGTGCACTACACTGTAAGATGTATTATATTAGAAAACTTTTTTCAGTAAAAAATGCTGAAAATGATGTTAGTAGATCTTTCAGTATTCACTAATCTGTTACGGAGGTACTTTCATGAATGATATAGATCCAGTCATCAAGCTTCAAAACAAAATAGTTAGATCGATGACATTAAAAAAGCAGCGGGATCACTCTTTCCCAATTTTTCAACAACTCAATACCTGCCCATTCGCCATCTGTATGTGTTCAGAACTTTGTAAATTTTAGAAAAAAACAGGGCCCATCCTTCTACTCTACTTGCCACGAATTATTGCAGTAGGTATGAATCACTTTTTTTGTACAATGCAACCTTGGCAGCAATTTTCTCAATAAACTGCCTATTAACATCAAAGAAATTACTAATCAGCACACATTTCGGAAAAATCTGTTTAGGTGGTTGATTAACCTGGACAGAAATAGTCTAGAAAGCATGTTTAGCATTGCGAGCTGAACTTACCGTTACCTTTCTTACAAACCATGATACTTTCAGCTTTTTTGTGTCATTTTTATTTTTGTCCTGCAATTTATTGTCAAGTATTTGACACAATTTTGTTTGTTATGGCTTTCCTCGAGTTTTTTTTGAGAATACATTTGTACATTTCACTCTTCTTTGTATTATACCTTGCTTTTATCTTCCTTTTCATAAATTTGTTGTGTATGAATATATTTTCCTCGATTTTTTTTATTTAGATGTTTTATTTTGGCACTAAACCATTGATTTTGTTTGCAAAAGTGTAAGTTCAATTGCTTTTCTTTGTCTGTTGCTCTCACACCACATGCAAGCATCAGGGTCTTGTGGGATGAGTGCTTGCTTTTTTGTAATATGTGTTTGATGAGTAAACTTACTAACTTAAAAATATATACTGTGCGGCTGTATTTTGCAAAAAAAAAACTGTTGTGCAAATATAACTTAAGATCCTAAATTGAGATGTTTACATGTTTTTTTTTTACGATAAAAACGACATTTTGTTCTTTTAAAAAAAAACATCAGTGCAATAGCCTTTCGCTGCAGACGAGACACTTGCACTCACCGTTATCGGATTTTCCAGTTCAAGAACATGCCCACCATTGTGATTGCCGTTTGTTTGGTGCATGGCCTTCACACGACTGGCCAGCTGGCTGCGGGCTACATAATATAACAAGGGTAATATCGAGAGTAATCCATATTACCCTTGATAATGATAATAACTAGTGGAGTCGCTCGCTTCACTCACTCATCCTGCTGCGTCTCACTGCGCTCGAGGAGATTTCTTGTTGCAACTCATATGGTGCTGACAGACACTCCCAGCGAAAATTATCAAACAAATTTTCAAAGAAGTGATCCGAATAATGTGCGCTTTGCTCGCTCAATCCACGCACCACCGTACTTCAGAAACACAAATGTGTGACACCCTTTTAAAACCAGGTTTCCATGCATCAAGTCAGTTGATACACAACCAATTTTAAGATCTGTATGTGGTATGTAGCAAAATACGTCGTTCTTTTAGGTTATTTTTTGCATGCATCCTTCTCCAGATCATTTCGCTTCGGTCGAGGAGGTTTTCGTGAATAAACTATGACGTCATGAACAAACATCATGAGGCTTTTAAAACAAACTTTGACGTTATTTTTTCAGGGTGTTTCGCGTATTTGAGGGTCATAATATCAAGTTACAGCGATAAAAATAGGCCTATACTGAGCACAATTTAATTATCTTTCGTTTGGTCCATCTCCCATCTTTGTTGGTCCTTTGGTTCCAGAGGAGTAGAGGTACAAACACACATGCACATCATACGTCCTTAATGATGTAGATAATTAATAATAACAACGATGATAATAATTTTATTGTATACAATGCTCGAAGTTTTTCAGGAGAAAAACTTGTCTCTGCTACAATAACAACATATAACAACAGTTTACATTATTGTAAACAACATGCAGCTAGATACACTATTTACAGATGCTTTATGACACTGCTTTATGATTATAAATTCACTTTGGAAATGTAGCATATTTTTTTTCGAATTTGTTAAATACATGTGGCATATAATAATTTTTATTTCGTGTGCCATATGCATTATTCCACTGTGGCAGCCTTACGTTTGTGGTGATGTTCTCAGTTGTGTACTTTTTGTAGTATCATAATTTTTATTTGTATTTGTGTAATAATTCTTGACGATTACTACATAATCTCGTAACTCTTTAAGTATAAGTATGTTTGTTTTTTCATCTTTTTTGCCAATTAATACCTTTATTAGTTTATTTTGTACTCTTTACAGTCTATGTATTACATACTCTGCTGCAAAACCGTAAATTTCAATACCATCTCGTGATAAGCTACTTGTCCAAGCATCGTATAATATTTTTTTTGTTTTTGTTATGTAAAATATATTTTGCATTGTTTAAATTTGGTATCATTTGTTGCAATTTTACTGTTAGTTTCAGTATATGCTCTTTAAAGTTCCAGTTTGAGTCTATTTCTCATCCTAGGTATTTTGTTGTATTTTTTTTTATCAATTTCCTTGCAGGTAATTTTGCAGTTTTGTGAGGTTGTTTTATTTTTCATTACATCACATTGTTCAGTATGTGTTATTATTTGTATGCCATTTCTATCTTTCATTTTAGGTACTGTTATAGCCAATTGTACAGTTTTTTGTTTACTGATATGTAATTCATTTTCCATCAACCATCCGTTAACTATGTTAAAGTCTATTCGTAAATTTTTATTCATCTCATAATAATTTGAATTTAAGGAAATTAATACCGTGCCGTATGCGAACACATTAAGGTTCTATGTAAGTAGTGATCAATATCATTTGCATATATGAGAAACAATAGAGGTCCCAACACAGATCCTTGTGGTACTACATACATAACTTCTTTATAAGTACTGTAATTCTCTCCAATTTTTTGCTATCCTATTCATTAAATAACTTTTGATTAAATTGTATATTTTACCTCGTAGACCAATTCTTTCACATTTTTTCATTAAAATATCTTGGTCAAAGCTTTGAAGGCTTTTTGTAGATCAATTAATATTACTCCTACATATTTTGTTTCATCCAATGCTTTAGTTATTATTTCATTTATTTGTACTAGCAAGTCTGTTGTGCTTTTGTTTTTTTTATAGCTGTATTGTATATTATTTAGTAAATTAATTTTTTTTTAGCATTCTGTAATTAAAGTCATTTCTTAATTTTTGACAAGGGCAAAACAAATACGGTTTCAGCAAGCGAAATAGCAGACACTTCTTAATTTTTATATTTCTTCTATTATTTGCCATAATGTTTTACCATTGTCTGTTTTTTTTTCTAGTATTAAGAATTTTTGTTTACATACTTATATTCCACGTCGTCTCGCTGCGCTCAAGGAGATTTCTTGCTGCAACACTTATGATACAAACAGACCTTCCACATAAAAAACGATCAAGCAAATTATAAGAGTGTAGTATGCGATATTGGTTATCTCGAGAGAAGGTCAATATTATTTTGTTACGTTCCAAGGAGTCAAGCAAAAAGATCAAGCAATTTATCAGAAAAGCGTTGCTTCTGATGACAAACACTGATTTTCGTTCGCTTCGCTCACTCAATCAGCGCAAACATTTTCTTAAAAACGTAACTGAATCAATGTAACCACCAAGAACAACACATAACTTGTAAATTGTATTAGTATACACTTTATATGGGTTTTCTTGATTTACTTCATTTTAAGAATATTGTTCTTTACGTACTGCTCTGTACAGATTTTTCCATGGGCGTCTTATCACTTCACTTTCTGATGATCCCTCACTTGGAAAAACATCTGCAGAACGTCAGATGTAATCTCCTACAAAGGTGAGAGATAAAAGATTGATAGAGCAAAGCGAGACACACATTGAAAAGGTTTACTTTATGTGGAAATCGTCCGCTTTGCTCGTTCAATTCACGCACCTCTGTGCTTCAGAACGCAAATGTTTGACACCGTTTTAAAATGAAATCAATTATTTTGATTTCTCCCTGCATCAAGTCAGTTAGTATAAAACCAATTTTTAAATGTGTATGTGGTGTGTTGCAAAATACGTCGTCCGTGCACCCTTTTCCAGATCATCTCTCTTTGCTCGAGGAGGTTTTCATGAACAAACTGTGACGTCATGAACAAACATCATGTGGGTAAAAAAACTTTGACGTTAGTTTTTCAGGTTCTTTCGCTTATTTGAGGGTGAAAATATCAAGTTACAACAATGAAAATAGGCCTATTAAAAGCGAAAAATAACTATCTTTCTTTTGGTGCTTTGGTTCCAGAGGAAAATAATTATCTTTCTTTTGGTGCTTTGGTCCCATCTTTGTAGGTGCTTTGGTTCCAGAGGAATAGAGGTACAAACACGCACGCACGCACATCATAAGATTTTAATTATGTAGATAATACATTTTCAATCTCGGTATTGCTGCAATAATTTGATATTTATCTCCTTTCCTTGTTTTGGATTTTCTTCCACAAAATATTATTTTTATATATTAAGGCTATTAATTCATTTGTAATCCACTCGTGCCTTTTTTTTTTCTTGGAAGTTTTCTATGTTCTTTTTTTTTTTTGCTTTTTTTTTTTTTTAAATATTCCTATTTTATATATTTTTTATTGTAGTGATAATTTCATTACACATGTTATTAGGGCATTTTATACTATCCAAAAATCCCAGTTTCAAAATTGGAGATCCTTAATAATGCTTTTAAGGTTATATTTCCGATAAATGTTATCGTCTCTTGTTTTATTTTCTGTGTTTCTGTTCTGGTCCATTTTCCAGAGCCAGTACACCATAAAATAATAAGCAATTTTTATTTTATTTGTTCTACTCTATTTTTCTAGCTTATTTCTCCTAGCTTTACATACATATTGTATATGCACGATTTTTTTAATATTTCTTTTTTATTTACATGTATTATTTCTTTGCTTGTAGCTGATACTATTGGATTCTCAAATCCTGCTCCTGCCATCATAATTTCATATTTACCAATACTGCTTGGTAAATCCGTATTGCTGTTTTCAATTTTTTTAAATATCAATGTTTATGTCATCTATTATAATCACATTTTCTTCAATATGATGTTTATCAAACACGGCGATGTATATATGTTTGAAGTCCTCTCTCCAGCAAAACTAAAACTATTAATTTCTCCGTTCCTATTCAATTATTTTGACCAAACTTGGCCAGCTAGTAGACAGGTATGGAAGGTATATTTATACCAACTTTTATTCAATTCCGTGCAAGAATAAACGTATGGAGCTACGCGTAAATTTGAAAATGCTCACTTTTTCTTGTTGTTCTTGTTCTTGTGTGTCACGGTTTCAGAAAAAACTACTGCACCTACCTAAAGTCTGAAACATGATCTAAGCCAGAAATTTCCTCACAGACTCCGGAGTTACGGGTCCCTGAACGATCAGTTTGATTGTTTACATTGTTTTAACCATTGTAATTAGGCAACAATGCCACTCAGCATTCTTCATGCACGTGTTATGTCTTTGATAAAAAATTGATTGTTGATGGGTAAAATGAAAGAACCCATGTTTCACTAAACGTATATAGTTTTAAACCAATCTAAACAGCCTTCGGCCTTGGTCTCGAAATTTGCAGCTGCAAACGATAGAACGGCGTATTTATTTTGTAGATTCAAGCTTTCAGGGCGGAGCTGAATTGTTTCAAAGTATGCAGCAACAATCAACTGCATGCATTAACCTTTGTTGTGTGACGCCATAGCCGTAAAAAAAGGTACACGGATTACAAACAAAAACGTCAAGGGTGCCGTAAAAAAAATGGGTTATATGATTGAAGTTCCACTTTACTTGTTAAAATGTGGTGGATAAAAATTAATGATTTTTAAATTAAAATAATTAAATGTACAATTGAGAAAGTTACATCTGTTTAAAGGGACATAAATTAGGGATCGACCGATCATCGGATCGGTATCGGCATCGGCATCGGCCGATATTTTTCTTCCGATAATCGAATCGGAATCGGATCGGGTTATGTGTCCGATACCGATGTCAACTTCACTGCCAAACGCGAATTTCAGTTTTGTAAATTGCTTCGGTTTAACAGATTAACTAGCAAAGGCTTGTCACCTCTCAGTACCAACAATTTATAAATTCTTGTAAATACTAATACTAATGTCTAGTGCATTGCGTTTAAATCGTCTAGCGATCGACGGGAAGCAAGCACCAGCTGGTCCTACCGGAGCACGTGCCAAAACCACCCAAAATTTGGTTAATTCTGAACATTGTGTATCTTAGTTACTTTTATTAAATATTTAACGTAAACGTACATAAACTTACATTTGCGATCTCATTTACCTTTTGTTAGTTAAAGAAATCGATGGTTGTAGAAGCATTAGTAGCGTTACTTCCGATCCTTGCAAGATTTCTTTGTTGTGGAGCTCAGTCACAAGGGCCAACAGAAAACGTGGTAGTCAGTAATCCTGGACAGTGCATAAGCGGGTTGTGATTTTTAAAAGGTTTTAAAAATATATTATGTCAAAATTGTAATTTATTTTAGAAATACAAATCCACAAAAATGCGGTAACGAGAAACGTTTTAATTATTTGCTACGGAGTGTGTTGTCTTTTGTCTTAGCTGGTATCGGCAGGGTGCTCAGTGCGCGGACAACCGGGAAAAAGTAATGCACATTAGGCCATTAAAAAAAAAATCGTCTCATCAAATTTAAAATTATTACTTTTTAAAAATACTTTATTACTATTGTAGTATAACAATATCCAAGTATTTACTCGAATCCTGTGTTTTTACTACTGTTAAAATTATTCAAGCTGTATCCTCCATTTTACTGGTAGTAGGTGCACCTTTCGGATATCAACTTTTAAAGAGCATTTTGTAAACAACCGGTTTCTTCGACGTAGTCAGTTTATCCGAGCAACTATGATCTATTTAAAACTAGTTTCAAGTGGATCTGAATGAAATATATGGATTACCAATTAAAGATATTACAGCAAAAAGGGTTTATTCGTAAGAAATTCAAGAGTGGATGGTAAAGCCTTGGATTGGTAAAGCAAACACCCAAGTTTTGTTTCGTGCTGGGTAGTTGGCCAGATGGGCTACGGTGATTTTAAATCGCGTTTTCCTAAGCGGAGGTCTATTTTAGTTAGACGTGAGTTTGGGGAGGGGGACAAGTAAAGTAAGCAAAAGAATATTTTTCCAATGTCCAGCGTTAATTTGTCATTCGTTCGTAATTAATTTTTTGCTAGACAATAATTTTAATTACTAGGATTTTTTTTTTTACGGATGGGGGTTTGAGGAGCAGAGCCTGGAAACTAGACAGTTGATTTGAAATTTAAAAGGCGTGACCAGCCCCTGTAAAGATTAGTTTTATAATTTCCGATTTTCGTTTTTTCTCTCATGCAAGTGTGCGTATGCAGTTAGTACAAAAGTAGGATACTCATACTTAACATCAGAAATTTTAAATCGTTTGTAATGAAGAATTTTAATCTGCGTTAAATTCATTGTACTACAGTGCTGATAAATGGGTTTTTTTCTATTTTTTTTGCATTTAACTTTAAATATGGTCCATGTGTTCATATTTTTACTTGTGGTCCTGGTATGAGAAGGTGCCAAAACTTACAAGGAACCGGACGGGATAAGCAGTGGTAAATTTTACCCAGATAGAACCATTGTGTGTAATAATAATATTTTGTAACTCATTGCAATAAAAGTGTAAAAATATGATAATTATAACTTATTTTCAATTATATGAAGTAACAAGGATAACATTGTATTTTTTTAGTTCTTATTAAGTTCATAAATTTTGCTTGGTTAAAAATATTAAATATCGGTATCGGATCGGCATCGGATCGGATCGGATTGACAGTTATCGGCATCGGATCGGATCGGCAAAAACCTGTATCGGTCGATCCCTAACATAAATCCCTGTTGGCTATCCTGCATGACTCAGTTTTGTGACAACGTATGTAAATGTTGCCAACACATTCATTTTTTGTTTTTCCTTGCGTACGAGGTGATTTTGTGACATTAACCTGTGTAAATGTTGCAAACGCTATTCTCAACGGGTCGCACGATATACCGGAAGGATTTATGTCCTTTTAAGTGCTGTTGTACTTTGCCAATCATATATTTAAAACGTAAAGCACAACAGCACTTAAACAGATGCGTCTTTCTCAATTGTACATTTGATTATTTCAATTAAAAACCAACAATTTTTATCCGTGTACATTTTAACATGTAAAGTAAAACTTCAATCATATGACCCCTTTTTTTACGGTACACTTAACATTTTTGTTTGTAATTTTTTTTATTTTAAGATGTTCCTTTAGTTCTCTTATGAAGTTATTTTTGTTTGTCTTAGGTCTTCTGCATATGGTTATTATTTTAAAAGTTTGTACTTTTATTAATACAAGTTCTAAACCCTTATTGCTTGCTATTTCTAGATTTTTGTTTTGTTATGATCAGTAATAATGTTGTCTTGTATACATATCATTATTACTCCTGCATATTTTGTTTCATCCAATGCTTTAGTTATTATATCATTTATTTGTACTAGCAAGTCTGTTGTGCTTTTTTTATAGCTGTATTGTATATTATTTAGTAAATTAATTTTTTTTAGCATTCTGTAATTAAAGTCATTTCTTAATTTTTTTATTTTTATTTTTTCACTCGTTTTTTTTTTTTTCATTCTATATTGTAACTGTGATAACCTTCCCAATTATAACTTGATGTTTCAATTTTTTTATGTTTACTTCTATTAGTACAATTACATCCCACATTATTTTTGTTTCTGTAATGTGATATCTTAAAATATCCCAGTTTTTTTCTTAAACTTCTGATATTAACATGGATTGCTTTTAAACTGACGTTTTTTTCCAGTTTCCTATTCAATTTTTTCTAACTTCTTCGTTGTTTCAAAGATCTTGTTTTTATACATTATTATTGACTTGCTGCTGTAAATCTTCCTCACGTTTCACCAATCTTACTTCTTGTTAATCATTTCTTCTCTTAAGAAACAAACATACTTGTAATCTTTGGTTTTTGCATATTTTTTGTTTTCCGTAATAAGTCGTCATGTTTTCATTTATGTTCACTCTTCTTCTGTCTCAATTTCAGTATATGTCATCATTTGTCACTGTTTTCGTCTTATTTTCTACCCAAGCATCTCTGAAATCTCTACTTTGCACTCTACAGTGCAATTTTTTAGGTTTGTTTCTATTCGGTATTTGATGTGCTGCCTCCACATGTTCTGGTTTATAAGATCGTATGTTGTAGTTCAGAGCTACTCGTTGCACTACATCTCTTAATTTTTCTAGTGGTAGCCAGTCTAGTTGATTAATGTCGGTGTTGCATTTTTTCTCGTATTGTTCTTTTTCACGTGTTGACATTGCTAGTTCATGTACAGTTTTTTACCATTTCTTTAATTTTTTTTCAATCATTTCTTCATATCTTTTTTTCTTGTCTATTTGTTCCTGGCTTATATAGTTCAGTGTTTTAATAATCTCTGCTTGTTCTTCTTGGACTTTGGTAATCTCGTCATATATTTCCATTAGTTTGTTCATTTTTTTCTCAATTCGTATCATTGTTACCTGTAGCATATTTATTTCTGCATTAGTTTCTCTCTCCATTTTTTCCTCTCCATTTCTTCGTTTTCCAGCTTCACTTTCACTTTCGTGTATGCTTTCGTCGTCACTAGTGCTACGGTCTAAATTTTCTTTTTATTGTTTTGACAATGTTCGTTGTACTCTGCAACGCACACACTTCCATGATTCTTTACTTTTTACACTTTTTGCATTTCAAGTTTTCACTGATATTTTTGCACAACCAAAATGGTATTCGGCTTTACACTTACGTCATATGACATTTGTCATTTTGATTATTAAGTTTGTTTTCAAAATTACCACATCTCATTTTAGTTTCTGTTTCAGTTGATTCGTTTTTTAGGGTTGCTTTGTGAAACTAATACAGTTTCTGTATCAGTTCCGTTTCCTTAGGGTTGCTGTGTTTAACTAATTGAATGGACTAGTGGGTATTTTTTTTCAAAACAATTGCTTTTTGATTAAATCTTTGATGGCCTTAATATTCTTCCGTACTTTCTCACTTTTTGGTCGGTTATGAAAAGTTAGAGATAAATTTTTATTTTATTTTATTTATTGTGTCAAATTAACACCACATGAACTACAGTGTAGTCATTGTATATGTGATGCAAACAAAATTAAGATTACATGGTGTGGTAAAAGAAAAAGCTTAATACAATAGTATAGTTAGCAATATAAGTAAAACCGAATGTAATGAAAACAAATTATGAAAAACACATGATTAAGTATCAGACTGTACAAATAATAAATGGAAATCAAGGTTAATGCATATTCATCCAATCTTTTAATTGTTTTTTTTAAAGTAGAATATTTATCAATAAAAAATAAATATTTAGGTAGCGAGTTAAATATAAATGGCAGAGTGTAATTACAGTTTCTTTTTCCATGAGTGTTCCTAACTAGTGGCAGTTTTAATTGTTATGTTGTTCTTCATTTAAATATTACATTTTTATCAAAGGAATTAAACATAAATATTTTTAAAGTATCTAGGATACTGTAAACTTACCCATATACTATAACAAAGCAAATTGTCGATACACCATATAAATGTAGGTTATGCAGAAATGTCTTCTCCATGTCACATTGAACTTGATTTCATGATCAGGCTTGAGTGAAAAGGAAAAAATATATATATATATTTATATTTGTATATACATATTTTTATTTTATATACAGGGTGTTCGGAAATTGGTGTCAAATATTTTGAGGGTCCGCTGTGTGATCAAAGATAAGAAGAAAAAGTCCTATAAACGTGGGTCCGGAAATGCACCAGTCTTTAGTTA
>JAHWFP010205733.1:15009-39343 GCA_023313725.1 Lithobius niger | reverse complement strand
TGTATATTTTCTTTTTCAATATTATAGTCAATGATATTTATATACATCAGATAAAATAGTGGTCCTAGGACAGATCCCTGTGGAACGCCATCGTTGCATATTAAGGTGTTACCTTTAAGCATATTACAGTGTCACTTTTATAATTATCTACTTTAACACGACCGGTTCTGTCTTGAAGATAACTTGCAAGGATATTTAATATATTACCTCTAATTCCCATCGATTCCATTTTTTCAGTAATAAATTTCTATTTATTGTGTCAAATCTTTTTGCAGGCCAATTAGAATTACACCTATGTAGTTACCATCATTTAATGCTGCAGTAATTTTATGATTTAAATGTCTTAGTGATTCTGTAGTACCTTTATTATTTGAAATCCAAACTGGTTTTCAAATAAGTATTTTGAATTTATTCAAATAAAATTTTTTTCAGTAAAAAATTTCTCTGATTTTAGTAATTGCAGGTAAAAGTGCAATTGGTCTGTAGTTATTAACTTCATTTTTAGCACCTTTTTAAAAAAAATAGGTTGTAATGGTTGAATTTTTTATTTGTCAGGCCAGATTTTCGATTTAATGATACAGTTAATTAGTGGCACAAGGAAATTAAGTAAATTATCAGATAAAATATGTTTTGTATGAATGGCGTCTTCACCAACAGATTTTTCTTAACCTTAATAGATCTAACAGTATTTTATCATCTTTTGCTGCTTCCTTAATGTACATTGTATTAATATTTCTATTATATTTAGCAAATTCTGTTGTATTATCTCTTTTATATTTTCTCTTAAGATTATCGGCTTGATTTACAAAACATCTATTAAATTCACCACAAGTTTCTTTCAAACATAAGTTCGCAAAGTTCTGTGTGATGAATTCGTCAATATTTGTTGTATGTAAGCCAGTTAATTCATTTATTTGCTTCTACATCATTTTAAAAATCTTTATTATGTTTGATAATATCTTTAAAAAACTATGTTTGTCGTTTTTTATGCTTTTATTTACTAATGTTTTTAAACTCTTAATGTCAAGTGGTTTCTTTTTTACTAACTGCCATAGCTTATTTTTTTCGTTGATTAAACTAACGGTTCTACAAGTGACGAAATTTTTCCTTGGTGTCGGTTTTTTATTATTCTTACATATGGCCACTTAAAAAAAGAAAGTTGTTTCTCGAGCCTTTTACGAAAAAAATCGGTGCGGGCGGGCACATTATTTTTTTTTATTTATTTACTTTTTTTTACCATAATATAGGGGTTGTAATTTAAAACAAAGCCATTTTTGTTCTATTTTTTTAATGAAAAACTTCAAACAAATATGACGGTTTACACGGGAGCCCTATCACAGTATTTGGTGAGCAAAAAGAACACTCGCACAAAAAAAGAAGGTGTATTCAAGATTCGATAGAACAGATCGTGAGTTGACATTTCTGGTTTCCGTAAACCAAAAAAAAAAAGGTCGGTGCGGGGGGTTTGAAGTCCGTGCGGCGGGGCTTGAGAAACAACAACTTTTTTTAAAATGGCCTATAATTCGTTTTTTTTTTCATGAATATTTAAAATTTTAAGCTCAATTCCAACATACATTACGTTGAGACATTTAAACTGTTTGATGAACTTCCAATCCACCTTATCAAGTTCTAATAGAATGTGTTTATCATTATAAAAGAAATCATGATTTTCCTCATTTCTTTTAAACCTTTATTTTATGAGTGTAAATTAGAATTCCTGTCGTATAATGATCAGCAATTTTGTTTTTAATGGTGATTCCTGTATTGTCTTTAAATGTTCTTATATACACACGGTCTATACAAGAGATAATGAGTCTGTTGTTTCTTTTATTATTATATTCCTCTCGTGTTGGTGTATAATAATAATAATAATAATAATAATTTTATTTTACAGCAGTTACAAAAGTGCAACCCTCAAAACTGTAATAATACAGTTTATGTGAGTTTGATAAAAATAATTCTGAACGATACTAACATTTATTACATCACCATACAATGCAATGATTGCAAATTATTAACATAAATACATATTTTTTTTTTACATTATCTTAATTCAATTTTTCAATAAACAATTTATACAATTTCTTGTCATGGCATTATAAATCTATGTTTTTTCCCCTTTAGTTTTATGTTCTTAAATTTATATTTTTTATCAAGAAAGATAAGCTCCATTACGCCCTTCTTAAACAGCTCTTTATTCAAGCAATTTAATAAATCTTTTGGAATTTCATTGAATATATTTGGTATAAAATACTCTCGTCTTCGCTTCCCATAATTATTTTTCCAAGCAGGTAATGTATAACTATTTTTACAGATCTTGTTTCACCCAACTTTACATATTTTTTACCTTAAATTTATTGTCAAAGTAATACTTTATTAATATAACTTAATTTTTATTTGCCCTATTTTCATAATTCTATTTTCTTTAAAGAGTATTTTCGTTTTGATTTCTTTATATTTATCTCTGAACAAAATCTTATATAATTTATTTTGAACTTTTTGTAGTCTTTCATGTAGATAGTCTGATGTCTGTTCATAAATCCCAATGCCATATCTTACACACTTATGATCCATGCATCAGCAATTATTTTTCTGTTTCTTATCTAATATTTCTATTAATCCATAAATTTTTGAACATAATTTTCTTAATTTATTTACCATTTCTTTTATATGCATTTTAAATGTCCAGTTATTTGTCAATTTCGTTTCCTAGTATTTCATTGTTAGTTTTTTTTCTAATTTAAAGCATTTATCACTACATGGATAAGTTTGATTTTTACAATTCAATTTTTTATTTTATTTTTAGGGACTGTAATGTCCGTTTGTAATGTATTTTCTATACTTATAAAAATTCATTTGCAATGTAGTAATCATTTATTATATTGAAGTCGTGTTGTAAATTATTTATCATTTCGTTGTAGTCCCTATTTATACAATCCAGAGCCGTATCATCAGCAACATGAAAATATTAGTATTTTCTATAATATCAACAATGTCATTTGTATAAATTAAATACAATAGGGGTCCGAGTACTGATTCTTGTGCTACTCCATATTTACTTACAATTGGAAAACTATCCTTTTCATTTACTTGTACAACTGTCTTTCTATCATGTAAGTAGGTTTTTATTATATTGTGTTTTTCCTCTTAAACCTAAATTATAAAAAAAAAATTTAATAAAATTTTTTATCAAAACTATCAAAAACTTTTTTTTTAGATGTATTAAGACAATTCAAAAATATTTTCCTACATTTAAACCTTTGTTATTGATCATTTAATTCCAATAATAAATCGTTTGTTTCGATATTTTTTTCTGTATCCAAATTGTGATGTTGATTTTTACATTTATCAAAAACTTCCATATTTTATTTACACAAAATTTTTCCAGCATTTTATCAATCATGGACAATAAAGCAAGTGGGCGATAATTATTTTAGTCTTGATTATCTCCCTTTTTATGTACAGTATTGGTCTTATAATTTGAATTTTTAACTGCTCTGGCCAAACTTCATGTGTGTTCAATCATTGCATTTATTAGCTTACATATTGCATTTGCAGTACTTTTTTTAGTTTTTTTATGTGATCAGTTTTTATTTTATCTATTCCTGTCGCATGTATATTTTTTAGGTCTGTTGTAGTATTTATTATTTCCTTCTCTGTTACTTCTTCTAAATACATAGTCTGTTTCGTACATTTTGTATTTTTAATCCTCTTTTTTGTTATTTCTTTTGAAAAAATATCTTTTTTATAAATTTCATTATAGTTTATTTATTTATTGTTCTCAATTCTATTACTTGGTTCAAAAAGTTTTTGTTAAATTTATTTACAATGTAGTCTAAACTTTTATCATAGAAAGTGTTTACAATCTCATGTCAATAATTTGTTTTTTTTTTCATTCTTTCCAGTTAACTCGTCTAATAGGTACTTCCCATATCGATTCTTACTACTTTTTCGTAATTTATTTATCTTGTTTTGAAAGAATTGCTTTTTGCATTCTTTAATTTTTTTATCAATAAGTTTTTTTCACTCTCTATTTTACTAGTAATCTTCATTTTTAGTTCTCAAAGCTTTTAATTCATTCCACATTTTATTCGTTCTATTTATGCAATTCTAAGTCATCTGTAATCCCTTCTTTTCTGATTTTTTTTTAATTTTCATATTGATCTTTTGTTTTGTAGTATTATTTAAATAAATTTCATGAAATTTTTTATAATGTCATTAAAAATTATTTCTGGTTCATCAATAGCATTCAAAAAATTTCCAATTTATTTGATTTAATTCTTTTTCAATTTGATTATTATTTATTCTTTGTAATAATTCTTCTTTAGCTTCATTTTTAAGTGTTTTGTTATTTTTATCTTTTTTGTGATTCCATATCTAACTGTCCAGTAATGATCAAACTCTACCTCTTGATTTACCAAATTTACTTTTTACATATATATGATCGATACATGATTTCTGAAGATAATTTTTTCCATTTTTTAAAAATCTCTTCTCTAGTATAGTTGGTGAGTTTATCTTGCAATATAATCCTAATTCTGCTAATATATTTTCGTAGTAATCTATAGCTAGTTGGTCATGATTATTTTCACATTTTTCACTTTTGTCAAGTATGTCAATATTCATATCACCAATAATAATCCGATGTTTGCTATTTTCTCCATTTTTCTCTAATATCTGTTTTAAAGATTTTGAAAAAACTTTATATTTCATGTTGGTTTTCTATATATCGCCACAATTTGCGTATCTTGGATTTTGTTTATTATGTATTTCAGTCTCAAGAATGCAGTTTTCTTCCTGATCTATTTTATTGTAGGTTAAATCAAAATTTAATAATAATAATAATAATAATAATAATAAGTTTACCTAAGTGTACAAATGTATTAGGATGGAAGTAAAACGACCAGGAATCCAGCCACTTAAATTACACCATAAGATAGTCATATCCCAACGCAAGGAGAGAATGGAGAATGGGTGAACTTGTGTACAAACTTTCAACGAATTTAACAAATACCGAAATACCTTAATGGGGCCAAAAGTCAAGCTAATATGGGATTGTGACTTTTATCTGCGTATTTTTTTGAAAATAGCGTCTATGCTGTATGTAAGGTCGACCTACTGCACAACAAGAAGTTAAAAAAAAAACACACACACACTTTCCGACTCAACGATTCGTACAATCAACTACAATGCAGCGAAAATGAATGACGTTTCCGATCAAATTTGTTAAACTACCTTTAGTCATGACCAGGAAATAGTCATACAGGTTTTTTTAACGGTTTCGTAATATATTACATTTCTGTTAGGAATTTGGCTGCGTCGCACTAACAATTTGCACTCCATTTAAGCTATCCTCCACCCTTAAAATTATTAAAATGTGGGGGAAAAAAGCATGCCAGTCTCGGTGACAAATATTTATTGAATTCTTGGTCATGTTTTACAGTTCAGTATTACGTCATAAAGAAGGGGTTGGGGGAGGGGGGTTATTGTTTGATGATGAGGGGAAAAGGATGTAAGCATCGAGCTTTCGTGGGAAAAAATTAAGACTTCATAATTTCTTAATTTTTCATAATATTGCAATTACTTTTAGGGACAATATATTAAGAATTTAAATAAGATTATAGCAATTTTTCAGATCTGGGTGAAGTCAGGTTTGTGGAAATTAAAAACACCCACATAATTGACTTGACCCAGTTTTATCTAACTCCCCCCCCTCCCCACACTTAATTGTATAAAATTCAGCTTTAGTAAGTAAACTATTTCCCCCCACATTGTTGTATTGATTTGGGGAGTGAGGGAGGTTGGTGAATGAAAGTTCTTTTCAACTGCTAAGGTTATCTCTCGAGGGAGAGGGACAATTTTGCCAGGATTGTCCCAGGATCTTTTACACATTGATTATACTTTCCTAGCCAATTTAAGTGACCAATATTTATTTAGTTAATTCTTGTTCCTGTTTTAAATTCCTAAATGCAAAAAGAATTATTGAGATTTTATACAATTTGAAATAGGTTTTTTTCACGTAGGTATCATTTGTCTAACCAATTATTTGTTTACAAGCCAATTATTTGTTTACTTTAATTCTTGGTCCTATTTTCCGTATTGCATCTAAAAACAATTATTCGTAAGCGGCACATTGTCCTATTTCTACCAATATGTACAAATTTTTAACATACGTATAACTTGCAGGATGGGTTCGGGGTTGATCCGGCATGTGACTGGTACCTGATTTGACCAAATGGGTGAAAAATTTCTCATAAACACGTATATAGGCATATATTACACGTTTCTATAAAACTCGTTTATTTAGGTAAGGGGAGGGGACGACGAGGTTTTTGCTTATACTAAGGGCCCCCAGCCTAACTTCATTACACTGCTGTGTGAAGGCATGTACGTAAAGTAATATAATTCTGAATCACACGGGCACTCAAATATGTTAGTATTTCTATTCGCATACTTTTTTCTATTACTTCTAGACATCACAGGATTCGAGCTTTTTTTTGGGGCTGTTTTCAGGCCGAGTATCACGAAGCGCAACAAGACCTTAGTAGTGGGCTATTAAAGGCTTGCGTTGATTTTTTTTTACAAACTCGAGCTTGGTTCCCGAGGGCTATGTAATGTAGAAGGTGGTAAAGGTTTCAAATGAAAGAGTATGCTTTCCAAGTCGGAAGAAAATCGTAAAATTCCATAAAGAAAAATGTAAAGCTAAGAACGATGATGAAAAACGTTGTTAAAAATAATTAAAGCTGCCAACTAGGGAAGAGCGACTCAGAATGTAACATGGTCACAAAACCTTAGAAGACAGTCATTGTTGGTAAGTGAAATGAAAATGGCCTGTTTGGAATGTTTTAATTATATGCTTATAATGAAAAAAAAACCCTACGAATTCGGGTTATAACTAACAAAATTTCAAGCCTGACAATACAGAATGACTAATTTCTCTCTACAATGTCCATACAATGTACAATGTTTCAAGTGCCGTGTTAAATTGTTGAAAAATGTAGTCGGTAACCAACAAAACTAACCGTTTGAGTCTTAATAAAAAAAGTGCTTATTAATTGCATTCAAATGACTTATTTGTTACGTTTTTAAGTTTTATAAGTTATGTTTTAAGTTTTTACTTTACATAATGGCTACTCGAGGATGATAAAAAAGAAGACGTCTGCCAAAACGAAGAAAGATGACACGTAAAAGAATAATAAAAAAAAACCCAAATAAAACTAGTTATGTAAAAAAATACACCCACGCATTACTAATGGTATTAATTTTAAAAATGTTGAAAAGGAAATTCAAGGACTTGTTTAATTTTGTTTCTCACTTGTTTGCAATTGCATTTGTAATTTTCACCATAATTGTTTCTGTGGCTCTTTTTTAATTGTGGGGAATAAGATTTGTTGTTTGGGGGGTTGGGGGGGGGGGGTTTTTTTTTTTAATTCTGGTGTGGGGTATAGAAAAATTCCTCGTTACGACCCTGAAAAGTCAAGTTAAGTACAAGTTCGAGTGATCCGTGCCCACCCCCCCTCCAGATCCCTAAGTCTTGTGCTTGTTTCCACCCTTAGACTTGGTAGCAATGATCACTTAAAAACCACTGCTTGGTTGCTTATTAACTAATAAATCAACACCTTACATTTAAGTTTTAAGTGTCTATCTAAGACTGTTCTTGTGATGCTTTAGTCAGTTTTTTCTCTTAATATTCCCCTCACACTTCACCTCGACCTTGCTAAGTCAATTTTGACCCTGGCCAGATTTCACTCTTGACATCCAGCAATAAAAAAAGGTGCACTTTATTCTACTGTGTCTTACGCTAATTAAATGTTGCAGGTCCGATTTCTTATGGGTTCACATCGGAGTTTCTTTTATGCTTCTACCGCTTGGTGTAATTCTTATGAGACATTTTTCTTACCATACTAAGTACGACCAAGAAATGAGTGTAAGTTTCACGTTGCTTGTATCAGGTTAAATTAATAATTTAATAAATGTATCATGTTAACTTTAGACTCAATAGATCTAAGAATCTAATTTCAGTGACACAATTTTTTCCACTGGATCCATGGACTTTTTTAAAGTTATCACATGACCACATACTCCCTATAATTGCGGCTTCCATGTTTTTATGCAATCAAAGTACAGAGGCATAGGTGATTCTTTTTAAGATATTGTTAGGGAGATGTTCTATCAAAATGTATTTTTGGCTCCAATATTAAAATTAAATTTACTTCACCATTTCTGTCAAAGAATAGTCACATTCCTTCCATTTCCTTAATTAAAATAAATTATATCAGGGTTGAAATCAGGGTAGAGTGGTACACTCACTCTGCCAATGCCAATAGCAAATATTTGGGTAAAACTAGTACCTACTTTCAACGATTGTTGCCAGAGGGTGCAATCGTCAATCAACCGAATGGCAAGGCATCATTGCCCAAGTTTATGTTCTTGAGCATCGTCATGGAGATGAAAGCAGTTAGCACCTTGAAACAAAATGATCGCAAAGAATACTTAATTCATCCAATAAAAAAGTGGTATGGTCAGATTAGGAGGTTAAAATAATTTTAAGCTAGGTCAGAACTGGCTGATCAAGTTTTCTTTTCTTATTCACTGAGTTGGGTTATAACTACAAGTTAAGCTAAATATAACGTATGGTTTCACGTTTCGCATTACGTTGTCTTAATATTAATGTTTCTTTTCGTTGAATTTTTTCTATCCCTAATTAATCATCCTTTTGCATCATCTTTTTTTTGTTGTTGTGGCTTAACGTGTATCCAAATTATCTGCCATCTCCCCCTTCCCACCCCCCAAAAATCAACAAGTAGTGTTAAGTCTCTTTGGGGGTGGGAAGGGGGAGATGGCAGATAATTTGGTTTATTTGCAGCTATGAAAGTGATTTACATTTATCAGCAGTCTGCAACTTGGAAATTATTAAACGAACACTTTTCAAATTAACAGCCTGTAGCGCATGTAATGAGTATTTGTTAATTTGAGGGGTTTGCAAAATTAGGCAGAATTTAAAATCTGAATTTTGAAATGTAAAAGTACTATGGTAGGTCTCACCTTGCTGCTATAATAAGAAAGAAATTGTTATGCGTGTATTCGTTAATCTAGCAGTTAGGGTTACCACACCTTTGGAGCCCTTAGTAACCAATCCAACCCATTCCTACACTGCTACTTTGCGTTAAATTTGTAAGATGTGTATATTGCACGCAGCTGCACAACTCCACTCCCAACCCTTTCCGTTTTTTAGAGCATTGTTGGGCAAACAAATTACCAGCGTGAAATTCCTTTTGTCTGTCAACCACAGTGTTATCTTTTCTCTTACCAGGTTTCAAGAACACTGATGGTGTATAATGTTCCAAAAACTAAATGCTCAAGAAGTCTCTTAAAGAGGCACTTTAAGTGAGTATCTTTGTTTAATCTGCAGTTTTTACTTTGTAATGTAGTGAATTATGTTCGCTTTGCTTTGGGGCGCTGGAATTGTATTGACATGGAGTCAAGTTAATTTTGGGATTTTCTTAAATACTGACCCGTGTGTGGGACCCGAGAGTGCAGTAACTCCGGATTTTTCATTCGTTCTAAAAGTGTCTAAAATAATCCGGAATTGTGGGAACACGGAGTTACCGTAATTCTTGATTCACAACTCTTTTTCTGAAATTCTGACGCTTGCAAGAGAACCGTAATTACCATAGATAACATCCCTGCCTCGCTCACGCTGCCCCGCTCACTGTGGCTATACATATAATATCAGAAATTGCAACCATATTATTGTAAAAATTAGGCAAGATTTAAGGTAACTCCATGTTGCCACAATTCTGGATTAATAACCCATAACCGCCCGAAAAAACTTTCAGACCCTTTTTTTTTAGAGTCCGTATGGTACTTGGGTCGGTTCTCGGATTCGAACCGGTATTCTCTTGGTTTGGAGCCGACGACGCTGACCACTGGACTGTGACTGCCTGCTTTGCTCGGGATCCCCGGGGAGCCCTTACAAAGCTTGTGCTGGGACTTAGTTTTTCGCTGTTATACGTTGAAGGCGTACGTTCGTATCTAGGCGGTTATGGGTTAAAAACGCTTTTAAAACAAATTAAGAAACCGGAGTTATTCTGGTTCCCACATACGTGGGTCACTATTTAACCAAATCCTGAAATTAATGTGACTCCGTGTCGATACAAGTCCGTGTCCCCTTTGTTTCTCCGTTATCAATAACTAACACACATGGCATCACAGTTCCCAAGCAGAGTGTGGTATCGACCTATAGCCTCCAAAAAAAAAACATGAAAGACAAGATAAAATTCGTTAGAGGTTAACAAAGGTTTGCCATCTTAATTAAATAACTGTCGTTAGTATGAAAAAACAAACGAATTAGCCAATAGCATGTACAGACCTCCGAGAGGGCAAGGGCTACTTTAATTAAAAGGGCACTCTAAGGTTTTTTTTTCTGAAGACTTTTTTTTCAGCTTGTCACTTTCTTTTTTACCCCATTCCTGCCCTAATTCCTGGGCTCTTCCATGTATGAATTCTAAGCTCTTGTTGGTATGATGGGCTTAGACACTATGGCTTCGGTTGGGAGGATGTCAAATGTGATAGACTTGCATATTTTGCCAGTTTCTTGGTAAACCATTGTTTACATATTGGATGCTGATGTATTATGAAGTGTAGAGCTAATAAGTCGATGCTGCAGGAAATCCTGTAACCCAGAAAGTTATTGACTATCAAGCTATTGAAAGGTGGCCTGTGTCCTTTTGTCTAGTTGGTGTCGAGGAAATCTGGGTATATGCCATCACTATTTTGAACTAGGTGTAAGTTGGGGAAAACAAACAAAAAAGTTAATGCGAGGCGTGTAGATATGGAGCTGTTATCTTCAGATGAGTCTAAAGTTTTCTTAGTAAACATCTGCCAGATTCTTATGAGCTCGAATTAGAATCACTGACCAGTTATTAGTTCTACCAAGGTGCTACATGAAAGTCGTTCAGATGAAATTTTAAGATTTTGAACTGATATTTTATGATATTAATTACAACAAGGAGCAAAACAATTGCAACCCTCTCTACATATTCTAGCCATAGATAATTAAAGATAATTATTTGTTTTCAGCCATGCTTACCCCGAAAGTCACATTCTTGATATACAGTTTGCATTTAAACTTGGCAAGTTGATTGGCTATGAAAAAACCAGGTATGATTTGTTTTTAAACATCCAGTGCAAAAAAAAAATCCTGGCTGTTTGTGTTTCCGTTTGTAGAAAGTATAAGTTTGTAAGTGCGAAAAAAGCTTTTCTGAATTATTTTGGTGTATTATTTGTGGCACTATGGTTTTAGCTCAGAGTGTAACAAACCTCCATGGTATATTTATTTGTAGTTTTTTTTTGTTGACGCGTTTTGTAGCCCGTCTTGGAATTTCGGAAATTGGCACTTTTCTTCTGTCTTTCTGTGACTAACGTTTTCTTTGCTCAAGGTTGTGAGGAATATTTTTTTGTATACTGCTGCTTTATATTTGGTTTGTGCATTGCACAACTGGATTTAGTTACCAACCTTCTGATCGTTATCTACAGACCTTTGCTTGAGGCATTCATTTGTGTGTGTGTGCAGCTCGTATATTTTACGTTTTGCACTGGATGCACAATTTTGAGTCATGGATCCTCAATTTTGAGTCATGGATCCTCGTGCTTGACAAAATCAGGTGGTAACTTAATATGAGAATCTGTGGGTTGTGCCTTTTTTCATTTTGTGTATTGTTCATGGACCGTACAGAGTGAGATTATAACATCAAATTAAAAAAATTCAACAATTTTTGACACCTGGTGCAAGATAGCCACCAACAATATGGCCAGTGTGTGTCCCACTTAGTCATCTAAATGCAGAAGTACAGTTCCGCCAAAATACAAACGTTATGTTGTTATAGTGAAAAAAATGTAATTCTTGAAGTTATCGACTATCAAGCTATGGAAAGGTGGCCTGCGCCCTTTTGTCAAGTTGGTGTCAAGGAAATCTGGTTTATGCCACTTCTATATCCGTTGGGCTTTTGAACTAGGTGTAAGTTGGGGCTAACAAACAAAAAAGGTTAATGCAAGGTGTGTAGATATGGAGCTGTTACCTTAAGATGAATCTAAAGTTTTCTTAGTGAGCATCTGCCAGATTCTTATGAGCTCGAATTAGTCACTGACCAGTTATTAGTTCTACAAGGTGCTACGTGAAAGTCGTTCAGATGAGATTTTAAGATCTTGAACTGCTATTTTATGATATTAATTAACAATGAGGCGCAAAAGAGTAGCAACCGTTTCTACAAATTCTAGCCATAAATAATTAAAGATAATTCTTTGTTTTCAGCCATGCTTACCCCAAAGTCACATTCTTGATATACAGTTTGCATTTAAACTTAAACCAAAGCTGCATTGTTGCAAAGCAGTATCTTTCAATTCTTTATAGTCGTATGGGGTACTAAAACATATTTTTACTAATATGCATAGGTTCTTAATGGCTAAGCAAAATAATGCCATTAACAAATCAAATAGTTCGTAGGATTAATACGTAATACATGTTACTGATTCGGTGTATAATGTACTGACCATAATTTATGGCTTCATGAATAGTTTAAAAGCTGAAACAAAAGTGTTTTTTTACTTTGCTGAAAGTTGCAATGACGAAGTAGAAACCGAGTTGAATAAACAACAACAAAACTGAAGGAGCCCACTTCAGGGGTGGAAGCCATGCTTTCGTGATTACCTACATGATTATCAAACAAAAACGAACTCGTTTGATGTTTAAGGTACGGGTAACTGAACTGACATCAAAACAGGAAAGGAACGAATAAGCTTTCCTGTAAGATTTCAAATACCACGATGTTGCTGCAGTCATTAGTCCAGATTGCATGGTGACTCAAATGAGGACTGATACGAGACTGCGTAACTACTGTTACATGAATGGCAAGATGCAGGAGCGTCGTGCACCCACAAAGTTTGGAGGGGCTCAACCTTTTCTAGTTAAGGGGTTTGGGGGAGCGCTGTATGCGGACCCCCGGAAGCTCAAGCATTTTCGTCAATTTTAATGAGTTGAACTGAGACAGCTGGAAGACCCAAATTAACACTTTTTAAAATTGCTGTAATGGCGCCAGGCGAATGGCCGGCGCACACAAGCCAAAATCGTCTTTATATTTGGGAAATTTGGATGAGGCCGGGGTGACACGTGCCTACCCGTGCCCTAATGGCACGGCATCCCTGGCAAGAAGCAACACAAAGCCAACACTTGCCTTTATATGAGCTGCAGCGCACCGGTCCAATTGCCGCCTAACACGTGAGGACCACTGTACTATGACTGAGGTTGGCGCTAATGACCTAGCTGTCGATGCGCCATTAAGCCTCAATCCCCCCACACACACGGGAATAGGCTGAGCACCAGCAGCAAGGCAGTGAGCAGGTTCAACTATTCGACCAGTTCGAACCAGATCGCGTCAGTCAGCTACTCATGTGATGCAAATTCTTGGTAGGAACCCAGTCTCCCAGTGCATATAAAAAGCGAGCTGGAGCAAGGGATCCTCAGTTGGTGTTGGAGGTGCAATTCGCAAGGTTGGACCTCTGAAAATCACTAGGGCTGCTATAGGTTGCAACCTAGACCAGTGCCTAATATGTGATACACTATATACAGAACCCCTAGCTGTCCAGTAAGGAGTGAATTGGATTTGAGCTTGTCTGAAATTTAATCGTCCACTCCCTGAGTGGTTACAACTGGGCAAAAACTAATTTCCCAATGCACACTGTGAGTTTTGTGAGGGGTCCTCTGTGACCCAAGCAATGCGAGCAAGCAAAGCCCAGTGGTTAGCATCGTCTTCTCCAAGCCAAGAGAATCACGGTTTGATTCCGTGACTGATCCAGTGGCCCAGTATAACAAAGAGCAGAAAATATATTATTCGATGCAAAAGGGTGGTTTTTTTTCAAAATGCAGAAGTAATTTCAGTACACCCTATTGCTATGTTTAAGAACAAACGGTAATAAATGGTATAGGAAACAAAAAAATCTACCCAGAACAGCCAAGTATGGATTCATTTCCCATGATCATGATGAGCCTTAAGTTTTCTCCTCTCGATTCCCACACATTTAGCTTCCTGTAATTGGCGCCGTTGGGTTTGTTGTTTGTTTTTAACGATGCATTTTTTACCATGACTTAAAACAGCTACACGTTCGTCTGACTGGCTGTTTGCAAGTTTTAAATGTGACTGCTGACATACGTGGCTGGTTGGCTGTGCACACATTTCAAATGTGATTGCCGAGATAAGTATCTGGCTGGCTGGCTTAGGCTGGCTAGCTGGCTGGCTGTGCGCATGTTTTAAATGTGACACCTGCAATAAGTGACTGGCTGGTTACTGGCTGGCTATGTACCCGTTTCGGATGTGACTGGAGACACATGACTTATTGGCTGATTGTGTACTTATTTCAAATGTGATTGCTGATATATGCGACCGGCTGTGCACAAGTTTCAACTCCTCACTGCTATTTTCGAGGAGCGCAAAAATACAAAATATTTTTGTCTGTTTGTTTGTAGTATTTAAATGCCAGAAAGCGGTTCTTTAGGGTCGTTAAATTCCGATTTCCTTCAGTTTTATGGGGGACGCTGGTCCCTTGAGCACACCCTTCCCCGATAGGAGCCAGAGAAATAAATAACACAATTTTATACACCAACAATACAAATTTGGGACTCTATCACAATGATGTCTCGCAAGTGTGAGAACGACGATTCACGGAGTGTGAAAAAATGTGACAAGGGTGGGACACTAAATTTGTGAAATCAAACATATCCAAATACCTAAGGGGAAGTGGAGTTAAGAGAAAAAATAGCATCACATATTTTCGAGATGATTTTTCTACCAAACGCAAAGAAAAAAAAGTCATCAGTTGTGTCCTTCATCAGCAATGAGGGTTCAATGTTTGTTCCATCATTTTTAGGGGTTCCAAAAGTAGTGACGAAATGAGACTGGGCGAAGGGTAAATAAAAATGGAATTTGCGTGACATCATTTATGTACGGCCGTTTTTAATTTTTGAGGGGGAAGGGCTGGGGGTGATTAGTACCACAGTGCTGAGATAGATGACTAGTTGGCTGTGCACTTTTCAAAATGTCATTACATATTGTCTGCTGTAAATTGAGCAGTGTAAATTATATGTTGAGCATTAAAACTTATTAATTTACTTTACTTTAATTTAACTTGGTTTAATTCATTTTTTCACAAGCAGAGCAGTGACTGGCCCATAATTTCTATAATTAAACACTCAGTTGTTTGGTTACAAGGTTTCATTCAGCATAACCAGACCAATTTTTTATCTTGTACAATTTTCAAATTATGAAAAACTGAATAAAGTGAATTAATTTGTCTTCAGTATTGTAAATTAGTAAACGAAAAATTTATTTTGGTATTGTGTCATTTAATCAGGGCGAGACGAATATGACACAGATATTGCTGCAATTGAACCACAGTATAGAGCTAAAGGGTAATGCCGGAAATCAAACTATCTCGTAAAAACTACATATATGTAGTTTTATTGCTTCCATCGACTCTTACAAATTATGACATGGTAGTTCATTAACTCCCTATAAATTCTTGCTTTTATGTATTAGGAAACTTAAACCTACTTTTCATGCGTCATATAAGTGTAACGAAATGTTCCTTCCCACACTACCATCTTTCTCGAGGTGATTCAATTTTTATTTTACGTTTTTCTCACCTAGAGAAAAGTTTCTACATTACTTGGTTTTAGAGAATACTGAAGGACACTAACCATGGAGATTTGACAAATGTTTTTAACTTTATTGTAGTGGGTCTTTATGACAGTGTTAAGTCTGATTGTAAATGTACGCAGACAGACCAAAAATATAGAATGCCTGTAGGCCTATATCATTGAACAGTACAGTATCTAGCTAATCAACAAAAATGCAAAGAAATGTGTCTATACGAGCATTCAAATGATGAACAAATAATGCATAAGAAATGCAACGCCGTTCTTTCTGATTATAAGGATCAATAAAATTAGGTAAATATATTCCCGTTGTAGCATCCACTGACTGCGGTGAAAGCCAGTGTACGAAAAAAATCTTGACGAAAAAATAAACAAGTCATCATGTGACCAGTAATCAAATCTGCACAATGGTTGTCGTTTGAGTCCCTGGGTGCTACGATGGAAATTTATTATTTACTTGTCTTACTGCTGTACCTTCAATTCTACTCGTATACTAAAGTTATTTAATCATTTCCTTATTATACACTACCCTACTCGAAATTATTTCAAGCAAGTAATATATTGGGAATATATTTATCAATCAATTAGCACAATGAAGTACGAAATGACTCAACAAGAATTGGTACTTTTTTCACTGAAGTAAAAAAAAAAGATGTTGGTTTTCCATATTGTTCCAAACCGTAAATCTGTTCTGAAATGAGACTTTCAACAAAGTGACGTTAGTAGTAAGGAAAGTGTATGTAGTAACACAACGGAAGTGCCGCCATCTTAGGTTTTATGACATCACAAAACCGGAAGTGACGTCACAAAGTGGAAGTGACGACATAAACAGGAAATGACATCACGAACCAGCCCAGGTGAACAATGCCAGGAAATAATGTCACAAACAGGAAATTTTGTCAAAATAACCATATTTATCCTATTTAACCCTTTTTACCTTTTCTACCCATAGTTACCCTTATTTATCCTCTTCATCTAAGAAACTCCACAAAAGTACTGCATCTGCCATAGACCTTAGTAGGCATTCACAACATCAGAAAAGAAATAGACACAATTACAGTTCAAACCAAAACAAACTGTTATTCATGGTTATACAAACAATAACGTGTAAGTACATGTGTCAAATTCATCGCGGGAAAAATTAATGATGGTACCATTTCGTTCGTTAAGCAAAGACACTAGTACTATCGCATGAAGAAAACAAAAGAAAATAAAGGTGCAATAAAACTTTCAGTTTACATGTCACATCTTCATCTCCTCAGTTGTTTGTTGGGAAATAGTCATAACGTTCAAATCCAGTAGTATTGAATTGAGCACATCGAATAGAATAGAATTGAGGCAAAGAATTCAAATTGAGCACATCGAGTTCTTGATTGTTGAACCTTGCAAAATCTGAATAAGGCAATGGCATGCTCAAACAATAACCGTACAAATTATTGGCATCGTAATACATGAGATAACCTTTTTTAATGTCATATCAGAGGATTGTTAGCATGAGTGAGCACATCGTTTAGATATTATGCAAACATCCCCATGTACGCCTACGGTGAAGTAGTTGTACATTGTTACCTCCTGCAACAATTCTAATCGCTCACCAGTTATCTTTAGAGCCTCTTCCCACCTAGACCTGGGAGGGTGAAAAAATGACACTGGTCCCAGGTGTATTGTTTGAGACTAAGGGCTCTGAATAATTGTTCGAATTCATCAGCTAAAAGTGCAGCATCTGCCAAAACTACATGTCATGATACTAACCTAGAGTCTTACAAATTGTTTCCTTCCAAACTGTACCAGCATACGAATAATCGTTGTTGGTAATGTGCATATTTGTCAAATCTGAAAGGCTTCCTTGGGAGGTAATTTAGTCTTGTCGAAAACGAATCACAATAGGAATAAGGATATACACCCTTCCTAGTTAACAAAGACTGCATATCTGAAAAAATTTTCCTCATTATTGGAAAATCAGTTAATGTTTCAGCCAAAGTAGTTAATGAAGCAGATAGGAATTGAAAACTGTCTAAAAATCTATAATTACCAACTTGTATTATGGTGAACTTTTCAGTATTTTGAGCATGATAGAAAAATTCTAATTTTTAAAGTACGACATACCTCTTAAGATTAAGTGCCCATCATATGATTTCAAGTTATGACAAAAAATGGGTAAATAATCCTTAAACCTGTATTGTAATTACACGAAATGTGAGCTGCCCCTCTGTATTTGCCGGTCAAATCACAGTGATCATGTTCCATAGTTAGTCCAACACCAAACAGTTAACCACAAATATGACAATGGGTAGTGCTAGCAAAGTCTATTAGCCAAGCATACTGAGGTACCAAAGGAAGCATTAGACCTTTAATGTCTTGAATCTCGTAGTAAATTACCTCCAAACGTGCAAAGAAGTCTTCCATACAATTTTTACCTCGAAACACCCTAGCGCATAAACGCTCCCATCATGTGCAGCGAGGTCATAAGAATGTCCACTCGGCTGGTGTAAATTCGTTTTGTGAGTAAACGAAGATGATGGATCTGGCTTACACGAACTTATTTTAGAAAGTATCGATTCAAAATCTAGGATTGTTTACAGCACGTACAGAACTGGTAACTGCTTGTATCGCTTCTCAGTAGGCATCTTGATTTGTTTCGGCTCTAAAGTCCTGCACAAAACGAGATGATCAACCGGAGTGGTGTGGGTATGCAAGTACAAGAAACAATAGTGACACATATTTTTTATCATTAGTATGTACCAATATGCTAAAATGCTCAATCCAGCAGTAATGACTACCATTCACCAATAAGTGTTTTAACTTCCTGACAATTGGTTCATTTGCTATAAGTTGGAAAAACGTTTTTGTCTTCAGACAAACAGTTGGACAAGTTATACCGAGATTCAAATTAGATACATTCTTCCTCCGCAGTACAGTTCGGTAGCACTTTATTTTATTGATTTATTTAAAAAAAAAACTGAGTTAATAACAGTCAAAATACAAAAGACAAGTAAATACATGACGTTCACCTAAAAATAAATAAATTGACATGCATTAACATACCAACAGTACAAAAACGTGACCAATGCCTTTAGACTGTGTCTCTTAAACATAAATAGTACTAACATTACCTCACAACGACAATCTGATGGCGTAGCTACTTGCATTGGACTTCACAACTTGTTGGAGTTGGTTTTAAATTCTTTTTAGTTGTTCGCAGCAGTGCAGAAAAACGAACGAATTTACGAGTGTGTTCTACAGGTGGGGGTGGGAAAGTAAAAGAGTTTCCCTTGTGATACCATATTCATTGTTTTGGGATCTAGAGGAGGTGGTAACACAAATGAATGGTCCTTTGTCACAGGCTGTAGCGTAGCATGCAATTCTCTACGTGCACTAGGAATAGATGGGAGGCTCACAAGTAGGATGAGGTGGAAGCACTGATCGGGTTGCGAGTACAACAGACGGTATTTCATACCCTACTGGAGGAGTAGGTTTAGAAGGTAGAGGAGCACAATGTTCAGTTGTCGGTTGGACATTGTTCCTAGACCTCCTCGGAGCCAAACTGTTTAGACCGTAATGGCCAACACGCCACAGCACATCCCAAGTAAGCCAGCGAATGCCAAGTTGAATGCAAGACCCATCTTGGCAAGATACTGAATGATTAGTCACTATTCAAATTCAAATGCTCAACTCATTGTTTTAACATTCCGTAAACAACAGCCAATCACAATGTGTGGGACAGAACAACGCTGAAATGGACTTTGCTACAACTATGCAACTATGTCATCAGTTGTCAAAGTCAATGGGACCTAGACAAAACAAACAAAATAATCTACTTACCTCCTCTCACCAACAACACACTACACACCTTGTAAGCGCTACATCCAACCCTTCCCAGTGCTTCGCCCGTATTTACCCTCCAGAGCGTTTGCCAGGAACCCATCTCCATAGCAACGCTTTACTGCCAATCTATATTGATGTTATTGTAAGCGGCAGAGAGAGAGGAGAGAATGGAGCGAACAGTGTGAGACCCGCAAATGTAATGTCGTTTTTGGAAATATGCTGTCTACATTAAATGTTTCGTGTTTTCTTCAACACCCTTTCTGTCCGAGTTATCCAGGACACCGTGGAAATCCCGTAGAGGGAAGAAGCTCTACAAAATTAGCGCAGTAACAAAGCGAGGTCAACCAAACCAGCTTATTATTAGCAAAACCTTGAGGCTCGACCCACTTACTTCTCCACTAAACAAAAACAAAACAATACTAATACATGCAACCCACACCCATTCAGATGGAAGATTCTAGTAATTTCAATACGAATCGAGCCGGACAAAAAATCCAGAATCTAGATCCAGCAAAAGTTGTCATAATCAAATTTACAAAAGGCCGGTGAACATTTGTCTCTTTTCTTGCTTTTAAAAAAGTTACTCATTTAGATTTGAAGTTATTTATTTGCCTTTCGTTTTTAATAAATAAGAAAGGTATTTAAAAATGGTTGAATACTTAGATTTTATAAAATTACAGTTTTTAGATTTAGGAGAAGCACATAAATTACTGATTACAGTGCCAAACTCTTTTTTGTATGTACACATAAGAAGATACAAACTTACGGACGAGGGATTAATACATCTTTTGCATGGTGTCAAAATTTCTCCCGATAATTGGGAGAGCTTCCATCATCGTGTGAACTCTTGGCAATTTCTAGTGAATGCACCTCTAACTTTGTATAATTCTGAAGACTTGAAAATTTACATTTCGTATCCTACTGGTTACGTGACTTTTAAAACACCAGCGTATAACGGATGTATTGTAATGTTAGAACCACAATTTAATGCTTTAGCTCGAGCAGTAAAACACATTAACAAATGGTTGTTTGATAGCTTAGACGTACATTTTCGCTTTGTTTAAAACTGATTTCTTTTTATTCCATAGAAAACAAAGAGAATGGGTGAATTTGTATTAAATTTGGTCGGGAATATTTTCTTTTAAATAGCATTCTCAACCTCGTCAGTTCAAATTATACATTTTCAGATACTGAAGGAAAGTACAAAATTCATGAAGGACAGGGATTCAATGTATCGCTGAAAGAATGGAATAAAATTGAGCCATTGTTGACTTCTTTAGCAGAACACACAATAATAGACTTGCCCGATGTACCAAGTTTACTTTATTTATCATCCAAAGCACTGATCACTTTAGATGAAGCGTTTAATTTCGTTTCGGAAACATTACTTTGACTACGCATCAACTCAATTATTTAAAGGGAAATGTACACCTCAACTTTGATTGAACTGTTTTAAAGTAACTTCATGTCAAATTTTTTAAATATTTCCTTTCTTCTTTTATTTTAGAAAACTACGTTGCGAATGGCAAACCCTTTCGTACCCTTTAAAGTCTCAACATTCAGTTCATTTGGGTCAAAACGTATCCATCCAAGTATCAAAGTTCATCGGAAATTTATATTAGAAAGTACTATCCAAACCCGATCTCGTATACAGCTACCTTCAACGGTATTTCATTAAGTACTGAGGATTTTAATTGTTACCTCATTATTTCCCAGGTGGGTTCCTACGACTGAACAAGAGAACCCGTCCGAGGTACTCTTCACTACACCGAAGTAAGCAATTACATGTTTCTATTCATCCAATCAAAACAGAAACATCGTAAATTTTGATAACGCATTTATAAAATCAATTGATCTTGATATTGATCAGTTTAAAGTTTTAGAGGAATCTATGGACTAATTCATGATGAATCCCTTTCCTGAGCAAAACTTAATAAAACAATTCAATCGAAAACTTGACTATATCATAACGTGTAATGCTGTAACGATAAAAGGATTATACTATGTTAAGGAAATTTCAATAGTAGGATGCGATTTAAAACAGCATTACAGGGTTAAAATGCCAAAATCAGTATTGGAATCCGAGATATCCGAAAAAGAAAGGACTATAAACTACTGTGAAAAACATATACTGAAACAAGAACTTAAAAACGGACTGCTGGACATTCCAATGTACACGATAACTTACGAAATAAAAAGATTACAATGCATTAGTACTGGAACAACATTTTTTTGTTAAAGGGAACATGAAGTTTGAGGTTTAACTTTTGAAAAAATGCAACATTTCGTGTGAGGACTTGCCAGCTAACACTCCTTTAGCACCATCTTATTGCGAAATGTCGTATTACCATTTCTGTCCCGATCACGTAGCCTCAGCTTGTAGTTTTTTTTAACGCAAAATTTTACGACAAATTCACATCACGAAGCTAAATTCCCACTCATATTTAAATACCTTTCACCCTCCACCCACCGTCTTCTCTGCCGACTACCATCGATGTGATGCCGATCGATGTGGCTCCCACTGCCCACCTGCCAGCACCAGCCAGGAAAGAATGTCCTAACAAACGCAGGAAGATGGTGCCTAACAATCCGAGGTAGGAACACTTTACAATTGTGACACATTAGTAAAACAGAGTGCTCGCAGTGTAATGGACAAAGGTATAATGAACAACTGCTTAACAATATTTCAACACAAATTTGATATCGATGGATTCTGCGTGGGATCCACTACCGATGCTGTAAACGTTTATTTACGATTTTCAAAACCTGTTAATTCTGACATAGTGATGGGGTTAATGTCCCAGAAGATTGTGTCTTTATCTACGAAGACTAAACAAAAGAACTACTTAGTGAATTTATACCAAAACAATCAACATCCACTGGAGACATAAGTCACTGATAGACACCTAGTGCCCTTCGAACTCTAGCTGCAGAACTTTATCACGAAACATTCAAACAACTTGATTTGTCTGACCGTTTTCTTCTGAAATATGCTAGAAACTTATATTGCCACTCGAGTGACCAACCTCGAGCCACATTATTCTCCACCTAAAAATGATGAAATGTAATGCAGTTCCTTAATTAAAAAAAATTAATGCTCATATTATTTTATTTCTTTATTCTATCACTTCCACACCCCAGATATCCACCATGTTATTTTATCTGTTTCTTGTAGTTTTCTGTACAGCCGTACCAGCTTAGAAAACTATTGCAACACTTTGTCCATCCGTACATCGCTTTTTTCAACTTCGCTACGGTACCAGATAGAGACGACCATGGTTTACAACGTTACATTCAGTGCCAAAAGTTAGTTAAATAACATGGCAAATTAAAACATCGTTACTTTCTTATGGCTAATAGACTTCTTCGACTTAACTAAATTAAATAACATTTGATCGCCGAATTGAAGTCCAAACGACAATACGCAGCCGTTAAAACAAAAGGATTTTAGCTTAATCTAAAATAGTCTCGTCGCATTGTTGCATGAATGAAGAGGCTTACCATCGAACCAAATTCTCCACTAGGCCTGTCAGCTAGATACGAAAATAAAACTGCAGTTAAAAAATTAGGCCTAAAAAATGAAAATTAGATCTGAAATCATGTTACCACGGCAGTTGATACAAGTCACTGCTGGTTTCATCAACAGCGCCTCTCCATCACTTCAGTACTCCCACTGAGCTATATAGGATACGTTGTGCGTTATATTGTAACACTGTAACTGTGTGCCCGGAGGCTCACCATGTTGCAAAAATGAATAGGCTTACTATATAATCCAAATCTCCTTTATCTGCTACTTATGAAATTAAAGCTGCAGGTAAAAATTAGACGTAAAAGCTGACAATTACGCCTAAAATGTAAAATAAGTTGAAAAGCTAACACATTTTTAACCAACAATTCTGATGGTTACTACTTTTAGATTAAATACTAGAGATAGCTGTTGCGATACATGAAAGATGTGTACGCCTCACCACTGGTTGTGGCGGATCTGGACGAAAGACTGGTTGCAACTAGGTAGTCGTTGTAGCCACTTGTTTAAAACATATTTTTAAAAACTGCATCTCTCATTCTAATTTTTTTAAATGCGTTCCTCCACAGCAACGTCGTACGGACGAGATTATTTGTTTATTGATTGTCGGACGGATACACCCGACCACCTATGTTTTAGAGGGGATCTGCTTAAAACGCCTTTAATTGTTTACGTACCGAAAAATGTCTAAACAACGCGCGAGGGGTTATTTACCGGTGCTGGCCCTACTCGCATCAAAAAAGGTTAAACATCACGTGAAGAAAACATTGATATCTTGCACCAACGTTCAGGACATTTTTTGCCCTGTAGCTTTAAATTTACTAAGAGGAGATATTCCACCGACTCCAGCTTTAAAATCGAGACTGAGGAGATATACAAAAGAGCTGCTGACAAATTCAACCAATACCAAACTTCAAGCAGGTTTTTTCCCCCATTGTTAGCTCCAATTTTAGGCGCTGTCGCCTCTCCTTTCTTCAACACCATGACTGGATTATTCACTAAATAAGTTATATAAACAAACAAACGCCATGTTTCATCGTATGCAATTGGTTCCTACGGACGCTGCCGCAGTCGCTCCGGCTGAACAAAGGTCTTCCGCCACTGTCCCGGGCGCCAACTTCTTAACCAAATCGCCATACGTGAGGCCTTTATGCAATTTAGATGAGGCGATGTGAGGAGTGATCACAAATCGTAATATTGACAAATTTTCCAAAGCCAAGCTGTACACGCAGATTTTCCAACATTTTTTTAGACATCAACGAAAAATACGTATC
>JAHWFP010205733.1:0-14909 GCA_023313725.1 Lithobius niger | reverse complement strand
GGCGCACAAGGGGGTGCACATGCCAATATTCGGTTGGAGTGACGTGATTTCATCAATGCTTATTACAGAAGCATTAAAATGAAACCTACTGAGGCTAACGAGGCTAATACTGGACAATGTACGTTAATCTTTATGGAGGTGGTTTCTGAATTTGCGATCCTTTAAAAACACACATTTTCACTCGAGAATGATGTGGGAGGGATGAGCTCCAGTCCCCTTCATTCCTCTCAACTTTTACTCCCTCACCCCTTAAGGGCGTAGGCTGGTTGAGCTGTGATTTTTGGGTAGAGTTGTTGGGTGAAACTAGTGTGTGTCTGGATGCTGCGATTGTGTTGAGCTTACAACAATGATGTTCTGTAACAATGTAATTTACTTTATCAAGACTCTGTAACCATTGTACACACTGCAACCCTTGTGGGTATTGTATTTTCCTTTGTTTCCTCCCTTTTTGTACTATTAGACGAAAGCCCCTATATTGCGTCATGCTCCTTTTAGTTTTTTCATTCTTCCTGTTAGTTTATGGTGAGGCAGACGTGTTGTTCTGTTGTCGCCATTTTATGGGGCTAATGCCAAGAAATTGATCATCCGAACGGACTAAACCTGGACTCTGAAAATGTTGACGAAACAGCGAGAGACAGTAAATGCGTGCGGAGATAACCTCAGGTGATTTTGCTGAACTTTAGTTAAATGATAATTCAACTTTAACGCAGCCGTCCTCCTGGCAGGAGCTAGATGGGAATATTTAGGAGCACACCTGATTTTACGAAAATGATCAGTAAAGAACTAAAACAGGGATGACGCAAGATGGGGAGCCTAGTCAAACTCCCTTTCCCCCTTTAACCTGAACCAACTTTACTGAATAAACCTTTTTCCTGTGGGTCAACAAAAGTAAGATATTATTGTCATTGAGACAAATCGCTCATCCCGGCTCACGATCCGATGGTCTCTAGTGTTTTTACACTACCATAACACCCAAACATCTTGATTAATGTTAGACGAGTCAGTGGGCCACACCTCTCATTGTGAGGGGCCGGGAAGTAGAAACAACACGCTCTGCCAAGTACCACCACCCGATACCTCGGTAGTGATTAGTAGTCTGACCTCACGCCTAACATTCTGCTAGCCCAGGCCGTGCATGGCCCGACATTTTGGTAACAAATCCTTTAGCCAGGCTGCGCATCGTCTGACAGATACCATCTAAAATGGACTCCAGAGGTTGCCTACGTTGAGTGGAAGAAACAATAAACAACCCATTAAAACCTATACGATTAAAGGCTAGCTACTGTGAACCTATCGTTGGTACTTTTTACAAACAAAAAATTCAAAAAGTTGCCGAACCTACAACTTACAAAATTGAAACTGTGCTGATAATGCCTAAGAAAAAAGTGTGGGACCCAATATTACGTTAAATGGTTGGGGTACCACGCCTCCATGAAGAGTTGGGTTTCCAACCTCAAGCAGTTACGATGAGTGATGGAATATAACTGATCTCCCTGGTAATTCTTCCATGAGTGTATTTCCGAAAAATACCCTTCAAAAGTACACCACACGGTTTTCAACACCTTTAAATCTATTTCGTGATTACGAGATAGCGCTGTGACAAATGTCGTTCCCAAATAATATAAATCAAGATTTTGCAATTATTTTAAAGAGCTCCGATGACGAATATAGGCTGTTGGCGTATGGTTTTATCGAAAGGAAAGAACGAATGCTCGAGGGTGGGTATTTGACTCCCGTTGAAAGTACCACTATTTTGCCTAGTACTAAAGGAACTAAACGGTACAGAAGTTGCAAAGAATTGATTAATCGAATCAATCTTGACATTCAGGATCTTAAGAAGCAGTTGCCAAACGACGATTATTTGAAGACTTCTCCTGATCCACGTTTATTGTACGACAATGGTACAATTCGTTCAATATACATAATTAAGTAGGTGAACACTCGTAAGTTAGGCTTTATTTCGATCCTAAATTGGCCTCTTGTTTTGGCTTTGCAAGATTCGACACTGGCTTTCCCGACACTGTAGAATACTCGGTTGAAACTCTAGTACCAGTACTTGAAAAAAGTACTACTCCCGTAAATAGTATTTACATCTAAACAGATATCGTACAGGCTAATCATGTGGGTGACTATCAAGCTCCATTTCTGAGGATAGTACCGGTTCGTGAACAGCATGGCGAAATTTGTAGTGTGGAATTTAATACATTGCATTATTATCCGATTCAAAAGGAACTTTTCAATCTATTGAAATATTTTTAGCTGATGATTCAGGAAGACCCATCGAATGGGGACTACGGAAGGACTGTTGTCATGTTGCACCTTCGTCGAAGAAGGCCTTAAGTAGATTATAAGTAGGCTCGCACCCCCCCCCTCCTCTCCACACATGTCAATTATTCACAATGAAAGGAATGTGTCCTATCACGCAGTACTATCAAGAACAAGCAGGTTGGGTAGACCCGGGTACAATTGGGGAACAGTTTGGAAAGCGTCCTGAGTAGCTTGGGTCGAATCGCTATGGCATTTTTAAAGGGGGTTGGAAGTTTTCTAGGTCGGACAGCTCTTTCAACTGGTGTTGGTATTGGCTCCAATGTGCTGGGTGGAAAGTCGTGGAATGATTCTTCTCGTGACAGGTTTACGGAGGCAGGACGTGACGTCATGAGTGAAGTTGAAGTAGACTACAACAATGGGAAAATGGTCGAAAACGCAAAAGAAACACTACTAAAACTAAATGTAGCAAAAAACGAAGAAAGAAATCGTCCACCCCTAAAACAGTCTTTGACTAGTAAAAGGTGACTATACAACCCACTCCCCTTCTCCCTTCTATGTCATTTTACATCAGTTCTGTCAATTTGGCGTTTCTTCATCCAAATCTCTGCGAGTGTATACTAAACAATTTAGATTTGCTATGATAGGACCTAATCAAGTCATAGATTTCTACGTTCCCGGTTCTGAAGATTATATAGACCTGTCTCAAACGTTGATATACATGAGAGTAAAAAGTTGTTAAGTCGAGCGATGGTTCTGCTTATTCGGCAGCTGAAAGTCAAATGATGGGTCCTGTTGAGTTACTGTTACACACACTTTGTTCCCAAGTTGATATAAGACTAAATGGTAAACTGGCCACGGGTACCAACAACCATTATGTTGACAAGGTGTTTATAAAGACTGTTTTAAGTTGTGGCGGTGAGGCAAAAATGTTCAGTTGGAATCTTTGCACTTTGCATCTTATGCCATGCGTCAGAGTAGGACTGCTGAAGAGGCCGAAATTGATCTCGTAGGACGAGTTAGCCACAATTTGGTAAACCAGTCATTCCTTTCACTAAATAATACCAAACTAAAATTCAGGTTTGTGCCTCAGTGTGCTAAATTCTACATGTATTTAAATGTTGCTGGAGTGGCCGCGGTTTAGGAACAATGTCTAACCAACAACTGAACGTTGCGCTCCTCTACCTTCTAAACCTACTCCTCCAGTAGGGTATGAAATACCGTTAGTTGTACTCGCAACCTGATCCATGCTTCCACCTCATCCTACTCGTGAACTTCCCATCTACTCCTAGTGCACGTAGAGAATTGCATTCTACACTATAGCCTGTGACAAGTGATCATTCATTTGTGTTACCGCCACCTCTGGATCCCAAAACAATGAATATGGGTATCACAAGGGGAACTTTTACTTTCCCACCCCCACCTGTAGAACCCACTCGTAAATTAGTTCGTTTTTCTGCACTGCTGCAAACAACTAAATAGAATTTAAAACCGACTCCAACAAGTGGTGAAGTCCAATGCAAGTAGCTACGCCATCAGATTGTCGTTGTGAGGTAATTTTGTTTGTTTCGTGATAATTTTAGTACTATTTGTGTTTTAGAGACACAGTCTAAAGACATTGGTCACGTTTTTGTACCGTTGGTATGTTAATGCATGTCATTTATTTATTTTTAGTTGATATTGAACGTCGTGTATTTACTTGGCTTTTGTATTTTGACTGTTATTAACTCACAGTTTTTTTTTCTTTTTAGTTTCGTAGTTTAGTTTTTCTTAGATTTCAGTCGACATGATTTCTTCTCCAAGAAACAAATGACGCACTGAAACATCTTGAATTAGTCTTTCTTTGGATTTTTTTAATTTTTTATTTTTTAAAAAATAAATCAATAAAATAAAATGCTACCGAACTGTACTGCGGACGAACAATGTATCTAATTTACTTTTCCATGTTACTTGTTTGTCAAATATACTGTAAGCATTGATGAAAGCAATTTATGGCTACTTTTTGTATGATTTTTTGTGTTGCATCATCCTTGCTTAATTTGAGATAACAAACATGTAACATGTGAGGGTATCTAGAGATATATTTTTCGTCCTGGTACAGACAAGATTTACGTCCATGGACAAAACAAATGGTCCCATAATCCTCCACCCCTCTATTTAGATAGCACGTATACAAAATATTTTAAGTATACAGAACATAGCCTACACATTAATTTAAACTTTACAAAACTGACTTATAGAAATGCTGAGTCGACCGATTTTTCGGTATTCAAAATTTACAAAACTGACTGTTTTTCAAAATTTACAAAAGAAATTACTTTATCTTTCTAAATTTTAATGAAATCATTTTTTGATTGTGTTCCTGGACTCATTACACTTTTATTAAATCTTTTCTAACATTATAAATGGGTCTAGGTTTTTTTTTTTAGCTACTGGGTTCGTTCCCTGATATTTTACATAACACATACTTCCTCCCATTGCCCGCGTGAAAACGAAACTGTATTTAAATTACTTGATAGGAATTAAACCAGCAAACGCTGTTTTAATTCTTATTGAGATGAAGTCGGTCAGACGAGACCTGCCGACTTCATTTGTTAGGTTTTTCACACATTGCCCCAAGGTCACGCCCAATTTTCTTTATTTATTTCTGTCAGCTATAGGAGAACATTATTCTATATTCCATTCATTCATATTTAAGTATGTAGGAGAATTGAGATATTTTTTTGCATACGTAATGCCCTTGGTTATGAGCAAAATGAATTAAAGGAAAAATCGTACAGACAAAACTACGTCAGATATTATTACCTGGATGTCTGATGGATTTAGTATTTAGGATTTATTAACAATTTACTTTAATTGTCTTGAATTCTGCCTCACTTCATGCATGAGTAAAATGAGTTTAAATGATAAAAAAGGAGTAAATAGGGGCAGAGGTGGCTAAAGGTAATAGATAGGGCTACAACATCACTTCCGGTGTGTTCGTGACGTTTTTTCCTGTTCGTGATGTCACTTCCGGTTGTGTGACGTCATAAAATCCAAGATGGTGGATCCAAGATGGCGGCACTTCCGGTTGTGTTACTACATACATTTTCCTTACTACTGACATTCATGCAGGCATCATTGTTGTTGCTTACCACCACTACAACAAAAAATTGGGGTTTTGTAAGCTTACATTCTGGCAGAACTGTACCTTCAGGGCCATCTAATCCTTAACCCACATGGATGTATAATTTCAGCGCACAGAGAATGTTTTGTATATCTAGATTATTCATCCTCTACTTGTAAATCAGGCACGATATCATCATAACTGAACTTGTTCTCCATAATTCTTTTGGCATGCAATACGTAAAGGAGAGTCAAGCATGTTATAAATTTCATCACTTATTGGCAGTTAGGTCATGTAAAAATGTGATATTTGGTGCAAAAGAGAAGACTTAAATATTATTATTCAAAATCAGTGTTGCAAATGTAATACGAATATAATACAAATACAATACAAGCAAACATGTTCCCACCGTAGCATGCAAGAACTGCAGCGAAAGCAGTTCCTGCATTATTATTATATTTTTGTGTTGCATCAATTTTAAATTCTGTATTTAACCGGTCAATCTACTATTTATAAAGTTCCCATGTAATCATAACAGAAACTCATGATGTAAATTTCCCAACAAAAGGTCATGATTACATGGGAGAGTTTTTAAAAATAATACTTAAAAACTTTGAAATTAAACATTTTATTGTATGGCCTCTGCTCTCCAAGGGACTTCTCTTGTGGCAATCTGCGAGGTTCTAGAGCTTTAATCGTTACGACATAAGGTCCCATAGTTGTTAAATTGCCTTGTAAGCAATAATGAATTTTTTAAATAATAATAGTAATCTACTACTTATAAAAAAAAATGTTTTATACTTCTGACAAATTTAACTACATTTGTGGCAGGTTCGAGTTCTTTCTCCCTTCTGTTTTCTACAGATAAAAGGACAAAAAAATTGCAGCAACATAATAATATCCAATGTTTATTCAGAAGAGTTCTCAAAGACATGACAGATGGGTAGCAACTTCTTAACCTTATGTACTCAGGACATAATGATTAACCACATTACCTCAGATGTTCAGAATTTGGTTTCTCCTTTTTATAAATGACAGGCCTGACGGTTTGTGAATGTTTGCTGACAACTATCAGCGGTGTAGCTACAGGACCTTGTTAGTGTATGATTTGTCTTCCCTCTCCATTGTCTATGGCCGAGTGAATTTCGGTCGAATGGAGCCCTGGTCACGGTTGTGACCTGAATAACGGGTGCAGTGAGTTGTCTTTATGCCAGTGGAGGATGTGGCCATAGCGATTAAGGCACTGGGTAGCCGGTTCGAATTTGGGTCATATGCCACTCCAACGAAATGTAAGTGCATAAAGGTGGCTTACTGAACTACATTATTTCTATTGTATGATTTTTGCTGTTGGCTAATTTCCAATTTTCCTTAATAGTTACAGGGTGGCAGAATGCCACTAGCACTAGCCTCAAGGGATCTCCAAAAGAAAAAAAAATTAGATTTGCAAAAGGCTCTTTTGTGGTACACTAGTTATTTAATTTGATACAGGCTATGTTAAAAAAAAATAGAATTTAAAGCCTCTCCATCCGTCCATCCCCATCTATTAAAAAAATAAAGTGGCCCATAAAAACGCGCGAACTGAAAAATTTCTCTTTGTTCAAACTTTTTTTAAAGTTTTGTATCTGCAGCCGTTGCTGGCGTTTGAGCTGCCACCATCCTGTGCTGATGCGCTGGACGTTTGTGGGTAGACCAGGTGGACGCCATTGATTGAAGACTAAGGTCATCGGCCCCAGCTCGGCGCCGGTACAAAAAAAATTATAATAGCAACCACTTGACTGTGGAGTGCGAACAAATTGGTCCCTATTTTTGCTATAACAAATATTGTTTTAAAAAATTAGATAAAAGTATGGACGTAAAAACTTTCAGCTCGTGCACATTTTATGGGCCATCCTGCATATTAAAGAGGGAGGGCAAGGGCTAATTTGCCACTGGCCACACCTAACGTAGCTATGCCACTGGCAACTATTGATCTTGTAGCACTTCACATTTACAAGATCTAGCCAACTTCTAAAATTTATGTCTTTTCTCATAAAACCTCTGATGTATAGTTGTGTAGTGCCAGCTATCCTTTAACTGAAATGGAAAAAAATCTTGTTGCCCTAATGTAGGGGAACTGATTTAGTGTAAAGACTGATTTAGACTTTAGACATAAAGATATAGACATTATACATAAAGACATTTAGACTGATTTCGCCTTAAGGGGAAATCATTCTCGGTGACAGGAGAATCAGTGAAACCAGTACATTGTGTGAGGATGCATCAAGGACACTGCATTTCTCGTACTTAGTTCTTCACATGAAAGGAGTGACTGGGGAGATACAAAACCATTGTGATATTTAGAGTATATTAGAGTTCGTTTGCGTACGAGAATTAAAAAAAAACTGGACAGACGGCGGCGGAGAGGCCCCAGAATGCAATGCTGCAACATGTAACAATGAGGCAACAATAGGCGAGGTGCACAAGATCAGATTGTAGTTCACTCGAACAAGATGCAATGGTGCACGGGAAAAGTAACATTTGTCGTAGTTTCTTCTGTTAGTTTGCTTTGTCAGCCATAGATAAGTTGTCGATAAACAAAATGAAATGGTCTTGGTTTTTGCTTAAATCTTTCAGTTTTAAACCATAGAGTCCGACGTCTAAAATTGGGCGGCCGACATGACTGAATGACTTATTTACTACTTCAATGCGGGCGTCGCGAAGCCGGTTGAATTGTTTCCGCGATTGTATGCCATAATGCTTAAAGGGTTTAACGAGCGTTAACCACTCCTGGTCATCTGCCCGAAGCCCTAAGGCCCTATGTCTGCAACAGCCAGATTCCCAGGCGGTCACATAATGCTGTATCCGTTGCAACAATGCAGAATCAACTACCCATCGACCTGACAGGGTAACTCTAGACACACGCTAGTGTGTTGCCATCAAATCACAAACATGGGACAAAGCTTGGGCGGAACCTAAACAGAAACGCGCATTTCTAATGTTCTGTTTTTTCGCAAACAAAATTTGCTGGACAGTAGACATACCGTACACATGCTAGACCAGACCATAACAATTACAATAAAATGGAAGCAAAAAAAGAAAACAAATTAAATGAACAAAAAACGGCTTCGCCGTTTAGAAAAAAGCATTAGAGCTCGTATTCCCATACTCACAGCTGTGTACACGAATAACAACAGATGAGAGTGCTACTTAGTTTTTCTTGGCTTCTTTGATCAGACTCTGTTACTGTGTTAAATGCTCCATTATCTCATTGGGGTAAGATAGTAGATAAGATAGAATCTGAGAGAGGAGTGCCTGTCTGGCCCGGAACAATAGAAAGGGGCGTGTCCTAGATAAGAGATAAGATAAGGATGAGTCATGGTCATGGTGCTCCCCCCTACCCGGATGTAGATAAGAGATAAGATAAGGATGAACCCAGAAGAACTGATCTTTATGATGATATGGATTACTCACCTGATTAGTGGTGGCGGCCATTTTGATTGGCGGCCATCTTGAATTTACTTACCTGATTAGCGGCCATTTTGAATTTACTCACCTGCGGCGGCCATTTTGAATTACGGCCATCTTTGTTGGCTCACACAAATTGAGCTTTATCTCAGAGGGCATTTTTTTCGCTATTTGTATTGTGAGTGAAGAAAATCTGGCTAAGGCAGTGGCCAGATTCGATTCAGGGTCCAAGGGGTTATCTGATCAAAGAGGGGGATGACGCCTTAGTCAGCTGCGCTACGGGGAAATGATAATAGAGATAGCTTAATAGTAGGTCTTAAAGATAAGGTGGCAAAGAGGGGTGAGCAAAGGAGGATGACGTCACTAGCCTCTCTACAGGGCTCCAGTAAATAAATTTTATTTTTTAGTTTGTTTTATTTGTTAGCCAAGGCATTGAGGCAAAGCCAGGGCAGCAACCCAAGGCATTGAGGCAAAGCCAAGTTAAAGGGGTAGCATGAAAACAAGATTGGGCAAGCATAGGAGGTAGGCAGCTAAGCCTATGTGTTGGGGGTAGATAACTAGTGGGGTAAGGAGAGTTAAAGGGAGTGCTATCCAATGCATTGAGGCAGATGGAAATTAAAAGGGAACAGCAAGGTAATACATTTAACTTGTTTGCAGAAGAGCTATTCATCCATTTTGAAACCTACTCTTAGGTTTTACCAGTTTTATTTTTTTTCATCTCAGTTTGCATTTTGTGCAGGCAAATTTAACTCAAGATCGTAAGTTTTTTACTTTATTGAGTTTTGGTCAAGTTATATATTTCCAAAAGCTTGCTATCTGATTGTGACTGTCAGCAAGAGGGGAGATAAAGATTAGGCATTGGCTATTTTTGGACTGAGTGCTATCTGATGGAGGGGTGAGTCGTACTGTTGATTGTCATCATGTGTCATAGGCTATTTCTGGTTTGCAATCTGATTGTGGGGGAAAGCCAGCAGTTATGCTGTTGATTGTGGGATGTCCAATTCCTAAAATTGAATTTTGTAAAACACAAAACTTTACTAAAATAAAAATACCAACAAGGCAGTCTTATTGCAGAAAATAGTTTTTAAACTGATATAGCAAACATCCAGCCAAAGCTTAGCACAAATTGAAATTAAGAAAAATTATTAATAAAAGGGGGAGGGGGGGGAAAAAACGAAATATTAGACCAAGGCAGACATTCAGTCAACCCCTGGTCTGTTAGAAAGTTATATTTAAGAAAAACTATTTTAAAAATTGTTTTAAGGTAAGGGGGAGGGGGAAGTTGACAAAATTACTCCAAGGCAGACACTCAGTCAAAGCCTTGCACAATGACAAACTTGAAATTAAGAAAAATTATAAAAAGGGGAAGGGGAGGGGGGAGTAGGAAAAATTAGACCAGGCCACACACTCAGTCAAAGCCTTGCACAACAATTTGGAAGTTGAATTTTGCAAAACTCAAAACTTTAATATTTGACCACTTTTGCTGGATATGTTTTCGATGGATATGTTTTGTCGGATATGTTTTTTGTTTGTTTTTGCTGGATATGTTTTAGCTGGATATGTTTTGCTGGATATGTTTTGCTGGATATGTTTTGCTGGATAAGTTTTCGCTGGATATGTTTTTTTGCTGGATATGTTTTCGCTGGATATGTTTTTGCTGGATATGTTTTGCTGGATATGTTTTGCTGGATATGTTTTCGCTGGATAAGTTTTTGCTGGATATGTTTTGCTGGATATGTTTTTGCTGGATATGTTTTTGCTGGATATGTTTTCGCTGGATATGTTTTCGCTGGATATGTTTCGCTGGATGTGTTTTTTTTTGTTGGATATGTTTTTTGCCAACAATATTTTCGTTGATAAACAAACTGTCAAGAAAATTACAAAATGTGCGAGAAATAAAACAAAATGATTTGTGAAAGAAATAAACAAACTGTGCAAGAAAATTACGAAATGTGCAAAAAATAAACAAAATGTGCGAGTAAATTACAAAACGTGAAAGAAATAATAGTAGAGTAGCAAATGATGGTAATTTGGCCGAAAATTGCATTTAATGATAGAAGTGTAAAACTTGGCACACTGAAAATAGTAGGTAAGGGTAACATTTTAAGAGATGGAGCCACCGGAAATTCCTCCCTGGTGAGCAGTTATGGCGTCATCAAAATGGCCACCACAGCAAATGCTACAAACTTCATTATCTACCAACGGATTTTAATGATTTTGGTATCAAATGAAAGCTCTTTTTATAAGGGGAAAAAAAACAAGAATGCCAATTTGTTGAAAAAAATGTTCCTTTTGTAGCGGTTTATTTCAAAATTAAGCACTTTTCATAAATTTATTTACATTTTTCAAACATAGGCCTACCAATTTTTTTTTTATAATTTAACTGCAGAACAGCTCAATTACTTAAAACATTCAAATACAAATTAAGAATGTGCCTTTCTAAGATAAAGTACTTTTGTGAGGCTTACTTCCAGTTTCCTTTGCAATTTTTGTGTAGCAATGTGTACTTTAGTCCACTTCTTTCAACCATACGCATTTCCATTTATAGTCTTTCCACGACTCATAAAACAGGAGATGTTGTTACACCTTGAGAATGCATGAAGCCACATAAAGCTACAGACTTCTTCTCACTCAGACTTTGGGCGATTTCATGTATGGTTATGACTCGGAAGTGTTTTCCAGCCCAAAATGAACCCATATTATTCGAAGACCTTCCTTCTGTAATTCATGGAAAATGCGATGGCCAGCGCCACAATATCTGTGTCTATTGTCCTAATACAGATTGCAGCAGTTCCATTTCTCAGACTAGCTTTTACATCACAAGCCAGACAAAAAAATGTCACTTTTGTTTTCAGAATTCTTGAAGAACTGTTCCCACGTCTTTGGCAAAATATTTGGCCCTAACTTCCGTCGTTCTCCTAAACTTTGGCACTCTCTAATTTATGATTTAATACTACTATTGTAATAAACGTCCCACACAGTATCAATCATTGCAGCATTTAAGTTATCTACATAATTAAAATCATACGATGTGCGTGCGTGCGTGTTTGTACCTCTACTCCTCCGGAACCAAAGCACCTACAACGATGGGAGTAGGACCAAACGAAATATAATTAAATTTCGCTTTTAATAGGCCTATTTTCATCGCTATAACTTGATATTATCACCTTCAAATAAGCGAAAGAACCTGAAAAAGTAACGTCAAAGTTTTTTTTAACCCTCTTCTTCATGTTTGTTCATGACGTCATAGTTTGTTCATGAAAATTACAGGGCCCCCTCCCCCACCATATCTAGGTACTTGTAAAGGTGAAGCCTAGCAAGTGAGGTGGTGAAGGCTGCAATACCGACATTAGTGTAAGGTGATTGTGTTACAAAGTCTTTGCAGCTGTTGTAGGTAACCATGAGGGTTTCATGGTTGACAATGTTAACTTGCGTGATCTGATAGTTTTCGGAATTGAGTAACTTTTGCCAGTCTTTGACTGAGGTGATGTACTCTGTCTTAGAAAAATTGTCTCGCATCCCATAGCGTCCCCAGAAGCTATTAAGACAGAGTTTAGCAAGGCTTCTGAGTCCTGGATTTGGCTTGATGTTGTCTGGGTCTAGTGTAACACCCTCCATATCTCTGATCGATTCCCTGAACAGGGCTTGCAGTTGGGGGTCACCTTTTGTCCATGAAGGGTATCCGGATGCCTCAGTCTTCAGCTTAACGAAGGTGTTTATGTACTCTGGAAACAGATCAGTGGTTGTTTCTACATAGTGCCACACTTCATAGGTTTTCTGAACAATGTAACCTTTACTGATAGCCACTACGATTTCAGGTGTACACCATGTCCCCTCCAGTGTCCTTTCATTATCATTGTGAAGACAGGGGGTCTGCTGACGAGTCTCTGCGCAGGTGAAACAAAGTGGAAAAAGAAGCTTACCTTTACTTCTTAGTGGTAAAACTGGATGTACTAGATTGGGAGGCGGTAACACTACCCCAGAAAAGAGGCCATAATGCAGCTTGGGGTCAAAGGCAACATCACGTAGGATCTGCGGGTGGCCTTTTGACATCCTCCTGGTTCTGTTAATATAAGGGTACATTGATGTTACATCCAGGTACTTTATGAGCCATCTCTCCAAAGCTTGTGCGTATAGGACCATAGCGTTAGTACGACCTCCGTAAAATGCATCTCGAGCACGAAGAGGAGGTTTAAAGGTGTGCTGCTCCAGGAAAGCAGCAAGCCCTGGCACCGACTTCTTGTCCTCCTCGAACTCAGACTCCCACTTGCTTCGCACGGTGTACCTCATGCGCTCAAGTTCTCTCTCCCTGTCTTTGGTCCTCTCAAAGAGTTCTCCCATTGTTGATCGAAGGAGTTGATTGTATGTTTGTGCAGGATACTTGGATAGGTTTCCATGGAAAAAATCACCATTGAATTCGAGAACAGTGTTAGTTTCCTTATTGAACCCATCTACATAGTATTTCCCACCAAGTTTCACTTCTCCTCCATTTCTACTGTGCTGGAATTGTACACCAGTTACGTGTTCCTCCCATTTGATCCACTGTTGAGCAGCTACGCTGTCTTTTCATGGTCCACTAGCTTCACTCAACACAGCAATGGAGTCTTTTGGCATCCACATTGTCCTGTAGGCCTTATGACAAGCGCCGGGAAGGGTGAGAGATGTCTTGAAGGGATCGATGCTGGTGACCTGATAAAAGAGTGACCGGAACTTCTGACATGCAAGACGAAGCACCGTCACATCATCCTGGCAGTAGCGGAAAAGCTCCTCTCTCAAATTGTAGGTGAGGCTAGGATCTACTTCATAACGGGCCACTTCGAGGTGGTACCAGTCTTCAAGGTCCTTCTTGGAGCTGATTTTCAAAGTTTCAGGTGTGAACCAATGAAGGGCAGGAAATGGTCCATCATAGTCCTGGTGCTCTAACGAATTGAACCGATGCGGGAAAGTACTTTTCGTCACGATCTCCTGAAATCCAAACATTTTTGGGAGCTCGGCTAGTTAACACAGTAAGAAGGAGTGACTGTCAATGAATTTGTAAACAAATTCTCTCATCTGTACTTGAAGTGTAAGTAGCTTGGCACCTTGAAAAATCACTTTTGGTTGAATAAAGTGCTTCAGTAGGTATTCTAGAACTATAAAATGATCATAGCCTTTACCAAAGTGACTGATAAGAATTCTTACGGGATGTGTAACCTTCTTTTTCTTTCTTTGTGACCCCTCACTCTGGGGTTTAGGAATACCACAATCTTGTTTTAAAACATATTCACAGAATGAATTTTGATCAGGAAAAGAAATGTTTTCTCCATTTTCTCGCTGGAGTACTATTAGGTTTGGGATATGTTTTCCGTGAGCGTCCACCATTGATTCAGCATCAAAATAAACATAAACTGGTTCGGGGTCCAAATTTGGTTCATCCTTCTGGATGAAACACTCATGCTCATCGTTCACCATTTGTGTACAGTTCATACATCTGCTGGTTCCACATGGTACATCAGGACTATGACTAGGAAATCCGCATGCACAGCAACGGCGAATAACACCACATGTACCCTTTTTGTGTAGCAAATAACACTTAGCTCCTCGAAAGTATCTGTAGCATTCGTCACACGGAATTCGGGGGTTACCGTTTTGCGGGCACTCTTTAGTGCGACACGCACTGCACTCTCCACTGCACATGTGTTTTGTACTATCGTCGTACGTCTTTAGACAAAGTATGATGACCAAAAGAACCCTGCCACTGTACTAATAACGTCAAAATGGTTGTTATGGTACAGTAACGTTGCTATTGCGCCATTATTACCTCCATCGAACACAACACTAAGCTGGGCTTCAGCACTATACACAATAATTCTGTACCTGTTTCCAAGATGTGCTTGGAATTGTTGGACCTGTTCCAGTCCACACGGTGCTTGTACGATATTTGCTGCTTCATGCAGCATGACAGCTTCGTTTTTCTGACTTGGTCGTCGAGACTGTCGTACTTCAGCATAACGTTCTACATAGTTTTTGTTGGTGGGGTCCAACTTCTTATCAGCGAGTGCCATGCCTACGACCAGAGCCCTAGCCAAGCAAATTTCATCAGTGTTGGTGATGA